>JARGSG010000086.1:0-233848 GCA_030374805.1 Gracilaria gracilis
CCCGCCGTTTGCCCCTGCGGGTTTCAGGTGCCCTACTACCATATTGGTTGTGTGTTTTTCCCCTTTAGGTTGAGCCCTCGCGCGCTCCCTCTACCAGGCGGACCCCACACCTTATCGGTATTTGTACGACAGATGCTTTTTTCTTTTCCGTCTTGGCCGTCCATCTTGCAAGGATCTCACACATTCCCTCCTTGTCTTTTGCAGGGCATTGCTTTTGTATCACCCGACAACATTTCTGTTTCATCTCGATACTTTTCTTCTTCGCTATTGATCTTCTACCTTGACGCAGCAAAACAACGCTATCAGATCTCTACATTACCACAGTGGCTGGACGTAAGCACGGTGATTCGTTATTTAAGCTCTTTTCATAACATATCATTCACTCTTATAGTTTTTTTTCCCTTCAGGTAACGTTTCAAACAACGATATTCGACAACGAGTTGGGGTTCCCTGACGCTTGTAATTAGAAAGCACATGAAATGATTCTAGACTTTTCCTTTGCTATAGACACCAACTTCAGAGTACATCAGTTGGGTGGTTCTCTTCCGACAGAGCAGGTAGCAAGAGGACAATTAAGCTTAAGAAGAACAAAAATGATAATTAATTCATTCACTTAACTGTCGTACAAATACCGATAAGGTGTGGGGTCCGCCTGGTAGAGGGAGCGCGCGAGGGCTCAACCTAAAGGGGAAAAACACACAACCAATATGGTAGTAGGGCACCTGAAACCCGCAGGGGCAAACGGCGGGGCAACTAGTCTAGACCGTGTAGGTGTACGGTAGTAGACGTCGACGCGCGGTAAAACCTGAATAGTAATAGAGTAGCAAGTGACCAAGATGGTATAGTTACTGCCCTAGTGGTGCCTGACTTTACAATACCCGAGGGGGAAGGCGAGGTGCACCACAATATATACAAGGTGCACCGACGCCGATCTCCCATGCGGGCATGACGTCATCGGCTGTGCCCATGACCTACTGTCATGGGCCAGCAATGCTAAACTATCCTAGACTATAAATTAGAAATTAGAAATTATAAAATACAGAATACCAATTGGGTACAGTGCAGCCAGCAAGGCGCACCAGAAGGGCCCACGTGGCACCAACCCATTGAGGTCTCATTGTACTACAGACCCCCCTTCCTACCCTGAGCCACGCCCTCGTGGCTCCTAGATCCTTTCACCAAGTCGGTTGCAATCGTCGTACCCAATTTGGTCCCTGTCGCAGCCTTCGTGCCATCTCACGCCGTGCATCGCGGTCGGTTCGGCATCACCGAACGCACTCTGTTCACCACCTTGGTCATCACCGATTGCGGCTCTATCCACCTCTTTGGTTATTACCGACAGCGGCCTATTCATCCCCATTTGTGGGTTTAGGCGCGACGCGCGCCCATTGGCATACCTCCAAGGTTCTGCCTTTTTTGGCTGCCCCGGCTTGGACCCCTTTTACCGTGTCGGTATACCCAGTGGGGGGTGGCGGGTTGCGCCTTCGAGCTCGTGTGGGCACTGTACCGTGAAGGATTTTGGCGCCCACCTTGGTTTGCGGCGTGTTTTTCTCTGTCCCTTCGAGGTTCGAGTACCAACCCTTCGAGGCATTGCCGCTGACTCCCATCGAGGTTGTTCCACCGTTATCCCTTCTGGTTACCTTCGCACCCCTTTGCGGTTTGTCTACGCGGGCTCGCGCCACCGTGGCTTTTCGTCCGACCGACAAGGTTGAATCCGTTTATGGTGACCCCCGATCCTTATTTGAACCACATGGGTAGCCCTGGTACCAGCGTGCGGGCTCGCACCCGTAGCGGTACACGGCGATTGTCGGTTCCCCATGTTGGTCAATCGGACGCGGTAACCTCAAGGGACGGCGCGCCATCGGCGACCAATGCCGATGCCTTAATGGTTGAACCAGCATGGGGCCCCGAACGGGTGGAGGTTTTGAGCATCAGCTCTAGTGACTCACCCATTGTGGATTAAAAAGCCCGATTCGCTTCACCCCCAGCGGTTCGAATGCTCGCCGTCTCAACCACTCCCTCGCGGTACTCATCACACCATGTCGGGTGCCGGTCCCTCGCGCGGCCGCGGAAGCGGCATTGCCAAGTCTGGTTCTCGGGGTGCTGCTTTGTACCATTCCCGCATCCAAACTGGTTTTCGGAGCCAGCCGGTTCCGTCCTTCCTCAAATCAACCTCAAGGGATTCACGAAGGGATCCGGGACCCGTATGGTCCGGAGCCCGAGATTCCTCGTGGTATTTTCCTATTATGGTTTGGAGCCGTTCACCACGGCCGACTGGAACGGTGTCCCAACATGGTACCTTCGGGGGGTCGATCCGAGAATGGTGTCGCAAGCGACGCTGTACCGTCGGGAACTGGCCAGTGGCGCCGGGGAACACATCGCTTCCCGGCGTCTTGCGCCGTCCGACTTTGGATACCTACTTGGGTTTGTTTCGTTGGGATTGCGAGCGTCTCCGCTCCGTCCCCCAAACGCTCCACCGTCGGGATAAGGAATCTCAACCTCGTCAGGGTCGGGTGGAGTGCTATGACAGCCGCCAGCGACACACACCAATGAGGTATTTCATCCCCCCGCTTTATCCCAGCGATCTGCCGTATGTTCGTATTGAACCGGAGCTCCATTATTACCGACGTCTGGTTGTGAAGATCTGTCAGTACGACCTCCCTTCCGCAGCAGTACCTTCCGGCTTCACCACATTTGGTTTGCTTCGATAGGCCTTACAATACCATCCATTGGGCTAACCGTCGTAGGTGGGGGGTGGGATGCTGCCACCGAGGCTCGCATTCGCACCCGGTCCAGCTTCAACCGCGTCATGCATGGGTTCCATAATGTGGAGTTTTTCTCACAACCTAATAAGGGAAGAACCTCTTGGTATGTGGCCCGACCTGAATGGTGGAATGCCTATGAGGTACCGATGTCGCTTAGCGTCCCAACCCCACCGGGTATTGGCTTACTTCGGGAGCTACATCACCCGTAACCACGATCGGTATTACCTCATTTGGTCGATTGCCCTCGCGGAATGGGCCGTATTGGTGGCCATCTTGGCTCTGCAGGCTGCCCGTGACGGTATTGACTGGGATTGTCGTTCTCGAGAAGCCGAGATTTACCGTGACGGTGTGCAACCTCCTGGTCGTATGTTCTTCATTCCCCCGAGGGTCATTCGCGACATTCGCCTATTTGGAATCGGAACCATTGTGGCAGGTACGGACTACTCTATCGAGCAGCTGGAATCGTTGCTTACCCAAGTGGAGAGTTTCCCGTGGGGAGCCAACGCAGGGGTGGGAGGTTTTCGATCCGGTGTCCTGGAAGGTTGTATCCCGCGCGGAGCAGCGCTATCCCCGGGGCTCCGACCGATCAGGGACCTCCAGGGAGTCCCGAGCCATTCCCAACCGTGGTGGAATCGCCAGCAGCTACCCCTGTGGTCACTTCAGCGCCTACTCCCGCTCCAGAGGGACGCAATACGCCTGCCCATACTGGTTGCCACTCCTCTTCTCCCCTAGTACCACACGGGTTGATGGGCCTCCGCGGGCTATCCTCGGGGGTGTCATGGCTGCGGCTGCGGCGCCTGTCCCCTCTCAGGTGGGACCTCCCAGGCCATTTCAGGTTTAATGGCTCGGGTCCGCCAAGCCTGTGTGGTGAACTTCCAGCGGGCGGGTCCTACCTCTGTGGTCGAAGCTCTTACCCTTCTGGAAAGCATCCTGCCCTCGTCATGCACAGTACATGCGATCCTTTTCCCAAATTGGTGAGTTCCGGAACCGGTTCCAGGTCGAGCTCTACCAGATGGCTACCAACCAGGTGGCAGGCCTAGCGACGGCCATGGGCCCGACGCCTACAAACCCTTTGGAGGATCCCCTATTTGGTGCTAGCCTGAACCCCGGCCTTCTAGCCGCTACGCAGGCTCCTCTCCCACATCGGGTCGTCGGCACCTCCGTCGGTTGCGCAGGCGAGCGCGCCACCTCCGATGGGTGCCGACGTGATGCCAGGCGTCAGCGTGCCTACTAGTACCCCCGTGGGTCATGGTTAGCGCGCCTAGCCAGGCTCCAGGCCAGGCTCACCTCTTCCAGCCCTTGGCCGGGAGCCCCATCAGAACACCACTCCGGGTCGGGGATCCTCAGCTGGAGGCTCCTCGGGGCCTCACTTTGCCACTCACCCATCAGGTTGATTGTCGTAACCACTTCTGCATCCCTGTTGGTATTGCTCTTTCAGTAAAGTTAAAAGTTATGTGTTTCCATGTTAGGTTCCAATTTCCATCGAGGGGGCATTGCGAGGCGGAAACGCGAAAATAACTCCCCTCCCCCTTCCTTAGACCTGCGTACCACGGTGGGGTGAAGGGCAGTTCCTTGTAGGTAAATTGGTTCCATCTGGAGCCACATTTGCGTGCTCGTAGTAATGGGATTCACCATGATGGTACGACGCCTCGCCTCCGCGCGGCGGGCAGCGAGCGGTTTGGCCTCCCCGTGAGGTGAGGTGGACGTGCCACGTGCTTGCGCGCGGGTGGCCAGCAATGTACCTGGATTGGTCTGCATGGCCTCTCACCATGCATGGGCGCACGTGCGGTGGTTTCACCCTGGAGGGTTACTTGCAAGGCGAATCAAAAATATTTGACCGGAAAATTACCCCTCCATATGGTAGTGAAAACGCAGAGAAGAACCCTTTTGGTCTGTATCTCGAGAACCAAGGGGGTTTCAGAGGCTGGGAATGGGCCGATTCGGGAGCGCGGCACGGTCAAAATACTTAGATTTTTTGACCATGCCGTTGCTCCGGCTCCCTACACACAATAGTGTAAACCGAATCGGTTACTCCGCACGGCGCGCCACGAGAAGCGCGCGTATGCCTCGTCAAATAAAAAGATACAATTTTTTTGAATGTTTCCACCGTGCGGGTTCGCGCGCGTGCCGCGCACGTGCATGGCGCGTGTGCAACGGCGCGCGTACAACGGTGCGTCCGTTCTTTAGCGCTACCGCTCCTTGGACGTACCCTCATGGAATGCTTCCTTCTGGTTGTACCTTCCCGGTGAGCGTCCGAAACCGACTTTGGTACTCCTCATTACAATGTGCTTTTCCCCCCTTCCTTGGGGGACTGCATTACCTCTAAGGTTTACCCATCATTCGGCATGTCCTTCTCCTTTGCGGTTCCAGTAGCTTACCCTGAAATGGTGTGGTATGGCTGAGAGGGCGGCTCGGCGGTATCACCGTCAGCACCCCAGCCATACCAGCGTACTGTGTACTTCAGACCTTCTTGGGTACGGCGGTGACCTACAAGGCGTTTCCACTGGGAACTCATTAGAGACCTGGGCTGGGTATCGTTTCACCACTTTGGTTTAGATGAGCATCAGTACCACTAGGGGTAGGTGTTTCCTCTGAAGGAGCAACCGTAATCCCCGCAGGTGGTACGTAGTCTGGGTCGTCACCCTGTGCGTCATCATTAACCTCGAAGGGTGTCCCGTCTTCCCGGGGCTGAGGTCCTCAGGGCAACCGCTTGTGGGTCACGCGCGGATTCTCCGCGTTCCTTCCTGGACTGAACCGTCTGAGGTGCAACCGTGATTCGGTCAATAGAGATTGTATTCTCTACACCATCTTGGTTCACCGTTACCGTGTGGTCGGTCGACCGAACTACCTTGAAAGGTCCCGATGATTTCGGAAGAAGCTTAGAATTGATATCTCTATCAATAGCTTCATCATCAGGCTTCATCACCCGGTCGTGGTTTAGCTCCTTTCGGGGGGTGGTCAATAAAGACATATTGACCCGGCGTAAGGCCGTTACCACTTGGGTTACCTTTCGGTCGTAGTCCTCTTGTACCGCTTCTGGGATGCTGTGAGCTTGCTCTCAGCATACTTGAGAGCACGTCTCAACCTCAAAAGGGTATTCCGTTTGACCTGTGACGGTGTGAGCGCTCCGGCGGCTTCTTGTCCTAATGGGTCCCCTTCAACAACAATACCTGGTGGGTGTCTTGACAGTATTAGATCGAACGGCGCGTAGTTTGCGTCGCTCGATGAACCTGAAGGTTATATGCATATGGTCAAGGGCTGCACGAGCTCGTCCCAACCAGTTTGGTGTTCTTCCGTATAATGTCGCAGCCTAGATACCAGTGTTCGGTTAAAGCGCTCCACTTGCCCATTCGTTTGCGGATGGTAGGCAGTAGTGAAGTAGTGCTTAATACCCAAGAGGTTACAAACAGCTTCAAAGAACTTCGAAGCTAAGTTCGAACCATTGTCGGTAAGTAGATAAAGCGGTGCACCATACGGGTAGATCCAATTGTTCAAGAACGCCACCGCGAGGGTCGTCGATTTCGTGTCCTTCAAGGGTATCGCTCGCGTGAGCTTCGAGAACCTGTCGGTGATTACGATGATGTACTGATATCCCCTTGTGGTTTTTGGTAATGGACCCAGAAGGTCTATTGCTACGAACTCGAGAGGACCCGCTGCAGGGAATAACTTCAAGTATTTCCTGTGCTTCCGGAGACCTCCACGGGTACGTACGCAAGATTCACATTGACCTACAAAGGTATATATATCATTAGCCATATGAGGCCAGTAGTACCCTTGCCTCAAGGTGTAGTACATTCTCGTACCTCCAGGGTGTCCTGATAGCCTTGGGTAGTGGGCTAGGTACAGCACCCGAGGGCGCAGCACCTTGGGCACTACCTTCTGTAGGGAACCATCAATAGGAGCTCGCCTCACCAGGAAACCATTTCGGTCGACGTCAAAGTTCGAGTCTTTCATACCTACTTGGTCCATGAGAGAGCGGCAATAAACATCGTTTGCTTGCTCTCTCAGGAATTCCTCGCGGGTAATTGGCATGACGTCTGTTTCCTCGAGGGCGAGTATTTCCCGAGCGATGGCATCACTAAACCACGTATCCTCTTCGGGTAGAGTCCAGTAACCTTCTAAGGTATCACCATCAGGGTTGGTAGAGATGGTAAAGCATGGGATATCATCCTCTACCGGCTCGGTGTCCAAACCATCTGTGGTAATGCGAGACATCGCGTCTGCGACATTGTGCTTGATACCTGGACGGTACTGTACGTCATACTCGAACTCTGAAAGTCGTAACCGCCATCGGGCAAGTCTGCCTGATGCGTCGGCCAGACCCAGTATCCACCGTAGGGCATCATGGTCGGTTCGAAGCGTGAACCTTTCACCATATAGGTAGGGACGGAGCATCAACATGCTCCAGACTACTGCCAGACATTCCTTTTCGGTTGTTGTGTAGTTCTTTTCTGCAGCGTGCAAAGCACGGCTCCAGTACCCTATAGGTAGTTTGTCGCCGTTTTCTTGCTCCTGCATAAGACAACAACCAATTTGGGCGTCCGAAGCGTCAGTATCCAACGTGTATCGTAAACCAGCTTTGGGTAATGCCAAGATGGGAGGTGTCAAGAGCGCATGTTTCAGCGCCTCGAACGCATCCATTTCCTCATTGGTAAGGCATTCAAACCTTGTAGGTTGACCTTTCAGCAGCTTCCTGTTGAGGGGAGCCGCTATCTTGGCAAATCCCTTGATAAACCGGCGGTACACATTGCACAAACCTATAAAGGATCGGATTTCCGTCTGGGACGTGGGTGGCTTCGCCTCCTGCACGGCCCGGATATTCCGCGGCGTCACTTCTAACCTTCCAGGGCTGATGATATGACCAAGGTATTCTACCTCTTTGGTGAAGAATTCGCACTTGCGGAGCTTCAACGTTACTCCAGATTCCCTCAAAAGGTTCAAAACTTCCCTAACATGGTGGAAATGTTCCTCTACCGTTCTGGAATATATGATTACATCGTCGATGTATACCAGAGCGGTTCTCCACTTCACCTTCGAAAGGATTATATCTAACGCCCTCTGAAAGGTAGCCGGGGCATTTCGCAACCCAAAGGGCATACGCGTAAAACGGAATAACCCAGCGTGGCAAGTAAACGTAGTTTTGTCCTTGTCTTCTTCCCTGATAGGTACCTGCCAATAACCACAATTGGCATCGAGCGTAGTAAAGATCTTGGCGTTGCCCAACGAATCTATACACTCGTCCATTCTAGGTATTGGGTACGAATCCCTAATGGTCATACTATTCAGTCTTCTGTAGTCCACACAGAACCGCATACGGGTATCATTCTTCTTTGTGACGAGAACCACAGGGCTGGCCCAGTCCGCATTTGCTGGTTCTATGACACCTTCACGGAGCATTCTCTCGACCTCATTGAGCTCAACCTCTCGGGCTTTTGGACCTGCACGGTAAGGCTGCTGGTAAATGGGTTTCCAGCCAGGCACCATATCAATACGGTGCTCTGTAGCCTCAATTTGGCCCAACCGGCCCGACCACATGGGTTCAAATTCTTCTAAGAGACTGAGGATCCGGTCTCGGAGAGCCTGGTTCTCCGCACCGATCTGGACTTCCTCTCTCCAATTCCGCACTGGGTCCAGTTCCATAGTCTTTTCCTGATCCCTAACCTTAAAGGTACTGGCGATCTTCTGTTCCATTTTGGTATTTGTCGATAACGGGGGCGCATATGCAGGGTATGGCGCATCCGTTCCTCCCCCTTCCTTAGAGGTGGCGACCTCGCCCAGCACATTAGGTGAGACCGTGAAAACCCCTTGTGGTGCCGGCAATGCGATTCCAATAGTGGTATTCTTGGGTAACTTAACAATGTGATTGCTAAAGTTACTCAAGTACACCTTGAAGGCTTGGTTAGGGATGTTGTCGATAATCCCGTTTGCCATCAAGGCGAGATGTCTTTCTGCCAACCTAGGATGGTTCTGTAGCATTACCAATCCTGGAACTGCGCATGAGACGTTCACTACCATTTGGGTCATAGCCGGAATTGAAACCAATCTGGTGAGCCGTATCTTGTTTGAAACCGTTTCTGTGGGTATATTGAACCTCGGCTTCTTACGCCAACCATCTTTGGTCTGCGTATTACCCAGTATAGCAATACGACCACCTTGACGGAGAGCGACCGTTCGGGACCCTGGCAAAATTGCCTTGACATGTTTGTCAATAAAGTTGGTCCCGAGGATACAGTCTGTCGCCAGACGATCCACCACAAAGAAATTGAGCTTCACCTTCAAGGTTCCAAGCTGTACCACAGTGGTTAACATTCCTCTAAGGTGCAGTGGGCGCTCATTAGCGTCCACCAGCGGGTTGATAGTCGGGGCAGGCCGAATGTTCCGCAAGACCGCATCGGGTATGATGCGAGCGTTTAGCACATTCGGACCGGCGCCGGTATCGAGTACACACGCAACGGGGACCTGTAGGTAATTGAGAAAGCTTACTGAAGCATTAACTTTATAGTTATTGTACTTCATTAGACACACCACATTGGGTACATCTGATTCTTCTTTTTCCACCATTAAGGTTTCCCGTTCCGGTATCGACGGGCCTTCCAATTCACGGTTAGGGGTGGCCCCTACGCTAACCGTTCGGTGTTTTCCTGCTCATCTTGAGCGGGACTGTCCTTCTCCAAGATTGGTGTTTCCTCGACGAGATGAACCTGAGATGGTGATGGTTGAGCTTGTACCCTCTTTCCAGATCCATATAGGTTACGGTGGTTTTGCTGCCTGGCACTGATCAGATGTTCGCGCACCCCTGGGGGTATTTTGTCACATCTGTTCGCCAGATGGTCTGGCGACAAACAGAGCCAGCAAACCAATCCACCTGTCTGGGGATCACGCATTGCCATAGAGGTAGGTCGGGTCACCGGATTGGTCGGTGCTGTAGCATAGGACGATGCTTGCGAACCACCCGTTGAGGTTTGTTGAGTGCTCGCCGCACTCGGTGGCGACCTTACCGAAGCTGGTGGTACTGTCGACGACCAATTACCAATGGAGGTGGCTCGCGACTGAGCCTGCGGCGCAGTCACGAGATGAACTGCCATTCCTGTTGGTACGCGAATGAGCGAATCTCCCTCTGAGGTAGTGCTTTCTTCTAGCTCCAATACTGACCGTTTCGGTTTATCCTTTGAGGTATGGGACGCCGACGGCTTCTTTCCGTGACGGAGAGTGTCGCCTAGTCCCTGGGCATAACGGGCAAGCCCATTATAGTCCACCTTACGGTTGTTCGCCAGGTAATTGCGTACCTGCGACCGGATCGCTTTGTCGACATTGTCGGCAAAGAGCGACTTCAACCTACTAGTGGTAAAGACATTACCGCATCGGGTGGCCAGATTCCAAAGGCCCAACGAGAATTCCATTTCGGTTTGGCTAGAGCGTTGGCGATATGCCTGCACCTCAGCGTAACCTTCCTGGATAACCTCATCGGTAGCGTAAGTTTCCAACATGAAATTAACCACTTCTGGGTACGTCTCTAACATCTCTGTCCCGTCTTCATCAACCGCCAGGGTATTTCCACGGAGCCTGCCTTGCAGCAAGTGGTAAGCTTGACCTTTAAGGTAAAACTGGAATAACCACATGGCAGCGCCTTCGGAAAAACCATTTTGGTCGCATGCAATCTTGAACTTCTGTAGAAACTCAATTACCGCAATGGGATCATCACCTGTGAAGGTAGTATCACCCATCTGGAAGCTGAGCTTCTTATGGTGCTTGGTGATCTTCTGCGCAACCTCTTGGGTGTAAGCAGAGGATCGGTTTCTCAACCGATATGACCTATAATCAACCGCTTTGGTGAACATATCGTTCAGCGGCTGACGCACCTCTAGGGTTGTATCGGTGTCCGAATCCGAGTCGGACGACTCGTTACCGTTTCTTCTTACCTTTCCGGTTTCTCTTTGACGACTTCTCTCGCCAACCTGTTCGGTTTCTTCTTGCGTCTACCTTTACGGTCATCATCCGACGAATGAACCAGTATCGGTATCGGAGCTCGAGGAATCGGGTGGTCAGAGTCGTAGCCGCGAGTCTTTCCCTTTCTCCTCCTCCTTTCTTTACCCTTGCGGTTTCTTCTTCGTCGCCCCTCTTCTGGGTCAGACGAATCGTCCTCAGGGTCCACCAGTCTTGGTGTCCTTTCGAACGTTACCTCCAATGGGTGGCAAGTACACGTCTCGAGGGCTCATCTCTATATGGCCCTCTTGACCTTGCCTTAAACCTTGTAGGTACGCACTATCGGCCGGAATTGGCTTGATTGGTGCGGAAGAACCGGCAGGGATCCCTTGTGGTATGCGAGTAACCACATTCACCCCAGGGGTTTTGGCTTCCGCCATTCCTTCAGAAACCCAAAGGTCTTGAACCACTCGGTAGATATGCTCCCGGGCACCCGTTAAGAGGTATGTTTTCAACCAATTTAGGTATGCGTTGAGAGAGCTCGTGCACGGCTCGATCAACCACCAAGCGGGGTAACGGCGTCCATGTCCATTGAGGTCATAGCTTCATTAACCGTAGCGGTAAAAAGAGCTTTCGCTCGATCTTCCAATTGGGGCCAAAAGGTCCTCAACCGTTGTCGGCAAATCCTTGTTAGGTTCAGGAGCCAACGGTGGCTGAGTGCCCGTATCCTTTGAGGTTCCGGCCCGAGGTTGCCGAAGCAACTCCTCGGGATTATCCAGAATGGGTTTTAGCGGCCGAAGCCGCAGCAGAACCCTTGTGGCTAGGTGGCGCGCTAGAGCCACGAGTAATCCTTGTAGGTCTTTCCATAGTGACCAATAGTGGTATCCAATTGCTTCGCGAGTATTCCTACGAAACCAAATAGGTGTGTGAACTTCCAGAATCCTTTCGAATGTCTTCTGTTTCACCAGTAAAGGTACGACAAAAACCAAGAAACTTCTAAGTCGGGAGACCAAAATGTCGTACAAATACCGATAAGGTGTGGGGTCCCGCCTGGTAGAGGGAGCGCGCGAGGGGCTCAACCTAAAGGGGACAAAACACACAACCAATATGGTAGTAGGGCACCTGAAACCCGCAGGGGCAAACGGCGGGGGCAACTAGTCTAGACCGTGTAGGTGTACGGTAGTAGACGTCGACGCGCGGTAAAACCTGAATAGTAATAGAGTAGCAAGTGACCAAGATGGTATAGTTACTGCCCTAGTGGTGCCTGACTTTACAATACCCGAGGGGGAAGGCGAGGTGCACCACAATATATACAAGGTGCACCGACGCCGATCTCCCATGCGGGCATGACGTCATCGGCTGTGCCCATGACCTACTGTCATGGGCCAGCAATGCTAAACTATCCTAGACTATAAATTAGAAATTAGAAATTATAAAATACAGAATACCAATTGGGTACAGTGCAGCCAGCAAGGCGCACCAGAAGGCCCACGTGGCACCAACCCATTGAGGTCTCATTGTACTACATTAACCTGTATAACGTGCTATCATGTACTTGCTCACATTTGGCCGAGAGCATTGTGGAGGTCGAAAAACTTGGCCTCTCAATTGTTAATCTGTAGGCGGAACGCCATAGATTGATCCTCAAGGCCTCGACCCGCCGCCCAATGGCTTCACAGTCGCGCCTTTGCAAGGACGCAAGCTCATTTCGTCGTTCCTCACGGTTTTTGCGCCCAATGCGCTGTATGCAGATATGCAGAACTGAACGCCGCGCTTCGCATGCGAAACAAAAGAGAAAGGCCGGTGATCGATCAGGAGTGCTTCTCTGCTCCCCCGTCGCCTTGGCTTTATTATAGGCAGCCTAGTTTTCTCTGGATTTCAATTCGAAACAACGGCGCTCTCGCCACGGCGCAGTGTTCCCCTACCTGCAATCCAGACTCTGATGTCTGTTGGGTAACAGGGGTCCAAGGAACAACTCTCAGTTTGTTTCTTCAGGGAAACACAACTTCAGAGCTCTGGTTTTGAGTTCGAGGTCTTTGGACGTATACAGGTAGTCTTGGAGCAGACCAGGTAGGTCTTCACAAATGTTTGCTAAAGGCTCCCAGGTTTTGTCCATGTTGTCCGGTAGTCCTTCCCACTCAACCAAAATCTCTATTCCAGTAGGTCCATCTCTGATACTGCCTAAGGATTTGGCTGCTTGCCACTGTGTCTCGTTGCTACGAGCATACTCCAAAAGTGCTGGATCAACTTCGTGATTGTCCAGGTCCGCTCTGTAGAGTATCAGACGCGAGACATGCACAAATTGTTTCTTGTGCTGCACAAGATCTTCGACCTCAAAAACCCAGTTGGACTTTGTTGCAACGACGCGACGAGGGCCTTTCCATTGAAACTCAAGCTTATGTTTGCGTCGTGATCTTGCCTCACGAACCAGAACATAACTTCCCACTTCAATGTCGCTTCGATGAATATTAGTTTTGTCGTTGTGCCTTTGAATCCTCTTCTTTCGGCTTGTGCTTACTTTAGATTTAACCTCTCGGTGCATATTTTCTAATGCATCCTGGAGCTCTTTGACTGACAGCAATTGTCGCATTCTAAGCTCATCTTGCGTAGAAGCGTACATAAACTGTTCCACAGGCCAAGCCCTCATTAATGGTCTAACAGGAACATGACCGGTGAATACTTCGAGTGCTGTGCGATACACTAACGGTTCGGCCTCAGATCCCAGACCCAGTCGCTGCAGCGGTGCATGGTTTAACACACTCTGCACACTCTCTGCCACGCGCGGCCATTCTTTTTCTCCCATTTTCCATTCCGAAAGCAAGGCTTTGCAAGCTCTCAAAACTTCACGACACACTCTTTCAACTGATCCGTTACTCCAAGGACAGTACGGTGTTGTAAAATAGTGCGAGTAGTGGAATTCTTTGGATAACAAATGTAGTAACTGGTTCTTGAAATGAGCACCTTGGTCTGTTACTAGCCACTCCCAGCCCCCGAACGAAGCAATCCACATACTAAGCGCTTCAGCCACTGCTGTGCTGTCTGCCCTGATGCAAGGCCAAAGCCAAACATATGAAGATAAATCGTCTCTGATGATCAGAATGTATTTCTGAGTAGTTGTGCTGTCTCCCATGTAGAGGAAATCGCAATGCAGAACTTCATTTGGTCTTGTCGCGTGAAGGGCGCTTCCAAATGGTCTTGGTATGCGGGAGCCGGTCCGCGATATGAGGCAATGTATACAGCCTTTGACGAAACGTATAACATCTTGCTTCTGTGTTTTCCAGTACACTTGCTCTCTCAAAACGCTCAACGTAGCGTCCACACCGCGGTGTCCTCCAATTCCACAGTGCGCTACTACCAAGAACTTGAGAAGCATTTCTTGATCTGTTTCAGGGATAAGAAATGCTTTTCCGACCATCCAGGTACTGGTTTCATCATCCCATTTTTGACCTTTGCAATGCTCTTTGGTCAAACCCGCATTCAATTGCGCCTCTCGAACATTGCCAAGCGTTGGCCACGGAAAATCAGAAGGGTTAGGGACAATCTGCTTCGCTCTTTTGACCAGGCTGTGAATGGATCCCATCTGGTTCTCACGGATTCTGTAGGACTTTGTCCACCTTGTCAACATGTCCGCAAATATATTAGCCGCTCCAGCCATGTGTTCGATTATATATCTGAACTGCGACAAAAATAAAGCCCAGCGTTGGACTTTGGTAATGACATGACGACCTAGATTGGGCTCGAAAGCCTCCAGGTCAAAAACGAACAACAGATTCCTATGATCGGTGAAAAGATGTAGGGGATTGCCCGAGAGAAAGAAGTAGTCCTGTAATAGAGTGGCACCCGTCCAGCTAGTGGACATGAAACCACGCACCCGTTAATGCTTGATGAAGAAATGGTGCTCAAGGAAGTTAAATAGACAAGCCTGTCGAGGCATAGCTACATTCTAATCTAGTCATTGGCAGTGTCACTGCAGCTCTGAACTGTCGATCATTCGGTAAACATGTTGTACCAACCTCCCTCGCCTTCATTCTCTTACATTTGGTAGCATCAACAGGTTCGAACTCCGGACAGCTGAGTTATGGACACGCGCACGACAGCCAGAGACTATCCGCATATCTTGAAAGAATTGGCAATTGTTACCCTCCATGCTGATAGGTCCAGGACAAGAATTTAAGGTCAAAGGACATCAGGTGGGCAGACGGGAAGATGCCGACGGCGGAATAAATACGTCTCCTGAGCATCAGTTTTCGTAAACATGTAGAAGGGTTCTATTGATCGCGGTTATTTGTAGGTGCCACATATGCACGCAAAATGGAGAACACCGACGAAAAGAACAAACACACATTAAGAAGACTGAAGCGATATACGAGTTATTTATGGGAATTCTATTGAGTTTTGTCAATGAAGATTATCGATGAGGACATCGACTTTGAAAAAGAAAGGTGAATCGATGAGGGCATCGATTCTAAGAGAAAGGTGAATGTAATAGAGTGGCACCCGTCCAGCTAGTGGACATGAAACCACGCACCCGTTAATGCTTGATGAAGCAATGGTGCTCAAGGAAGTTAAATAGACAAGCCTGTCGAGGCATAGCTACATTCTAATCTAGTCATTGGCAGTGTCACTGCAGCTCTGAACTGTCGATCATTCGGTAAACATGTTGTACCAACCTCCCTCGCCTTCATTCTCTTACAAGTCCAGCTTTTTGAACACTTGATTAATGGCATACGCTTCCTTCTCTGGTGTGCTCCACCGCTGTTGTGTTGTTGTGAACGCTTGGCCAACAAATGCCAACGGTTCGTGTCGTTGCTCGCATAACGGTTTGTCACAATCTTCGGATGGTACTTGTGTCACTACTCCAGTTCCGAAGCATCGGTCATTACACAGATAGTATGTCCTGCTTTGGGGTATGACAAGTGTACGGCATCGCGTAATCGTTGTTGTAGGAGGTCAAAGGCTTCTTGGTGTTCTTGTTTCCATCCTACACTGCTCAATCTTAATCGTTGTACAGACTTCTTGGTCATTTTTGAAGATATTTTGTAGGCTTCTTCTAGTACTTCTGTCAATGTTAACAAAAGTTTGGCGGCGTCTGGGATGCATTGCGACATCCATCGTACACAATGCACGAACTCGGAAAGTTCGGCTGCGTTCTGTGGAGTATCAATGTCTTTCAGAGCTTCAACACGAGTTGGGTCCAGACGGTAGCCGTTTTCGTTGATTATGCGGCCACACCACCTTACTTCTTTCCGAAAGAAAGAACTCTTCTTTATAGAGATGAACAATCCGTTTTCCACACAGGTCTGGAAGAACCTTTCCAAGATATTAAGCAAAGTCTTCTCGTCAACTGCATGTATTATGAAGTCGTCGACCCAGAGCTTAAAGTTCTCCTGAAGGTCCGCAAAGGCCGTTTGTACGCATCGTTGGAAATGCGGTACAGCATTCGTCAGTCCCATCAGTACACGACGTGATGAGAATATGCCTGTCGGGCTTATCACACCACATTTGTCGTACGAATCGGGGTGCAATGCAACTTGCCAATATCCTGACACATAATCGATGACAGCGAATGCCTTACTGCCAGCAAAATCGTGAATCTCGGAGTCCACGTGCGGCATTGGCCATACTACTTTCTGTGTCGCGGGGTTAATGGGACGAAGGTCCACCGTCATTCTGAACTTTGATTTGCTTGGTTTTGGAACGACTAGTGGGGCCGAAAGCCATTTTGCATCTGGGTATGGCATCATGAGGTCCATGTCTAACAGCTTCTGTAAGAATGCATCTAAGAATACCCGCTGTTCTAGCGGATATCTGCGCACTTTCACCTTGATTGGTTTCCGTTCTTTGAACGTTTCAATTCTTAAGGGAGGAAAGCTGGCTGGGGGCGACTTGCCCAGCCTTAATCGAAAATCTTCTTATACTTCTGGAAACAATTCTCAAGAAACTGTTGACCATCTTCTGAAAGACCTTGTAACTTAGCATCGTTTAGAGATTTGTCCATTGCACTCCTGATTGCTTCTTCAGAGTCTTCACCGACGTCGAGGTAGATCCCGTCATCGTCACTGTCGCATTCATCGTCATGGCTGCCATGCATGACACCCGTGTTCGAAACCATAGAGACTTTGTTGATGTCTTGGTCACGTTCCATGTTCACTTTTGACGATGCGTACAGTATGGGTATATCTATTTCTTCGCCGACACGAGACCGTGCAGCGTCCAAAAGGACACGATTATTCAAACCAAGAGCATTCAGTAACTGTCTTCCAATTACTACCCCTGATGTTGATTCATTTGCAATCAGCCAATCTACACCGCGTAACATCATATTTTTTCCATGTCGGATCTCCAACATGACGTCTGCTGTGACTTTCAGGTCACAGGTAATTGGCGGTGCTGCTTTGTTAAAAACGTCAAACGAAACTTGACGTGCTAACTTATGAATAGCTTTGATGCCGTCATGCTTTCGAAGATTCAAATACAAATCATTCGGCATGATGTTAGCTGATGCTCCTTGATCTGCAGTAACTTCTGTCTCGAGTTTTCCGCCACAAAAGAAAGCATCAAATACTGTAGACGAGCGTTCATCCTCAGTAGACAATTCTGCATCACCTATTTTCTTCGCTGAGTTAAGGATCTTCCTGTCTTTTCTACTCTCTTTGAAAGCTTTGAGAAAGGCTTCCTTTTCTTCAGGTGTAGAATTCGGACACTTACTGATGTAGTGCCTTTTACCCTTACACTTCACCTTATTGAAGCAGAAGGGTGCCCCTTTTCGCTGCTTATTACGGCAATTTTCTTCAACATTATCATCTCGCTTACGCTTGTGAGACGTAGGCGGCTGCAGAGTGATAGGAATTATTGAGTCATTTGAAATATCGTTCTTGTTGCGATGAACGTACTCATATTCCTCTGCTTCTTCAGCGAGACGTCTAACGTAAGCACCAAAGTCTTTTGTGTGCAGGCCTGCATGAGATTCAATCCGAAGTATGCCCTCCATGTGCTCTTGTAGGCGACGGGGTTTCACTCTCTCTCGAATATGCTTTATGGCCACCTCTGGGTTCTTCGTGATAGCTTCGGAATATCCGTGATCACGTAACGCATTTCGATACTTCACTACCAGATTGTATACACGACCTTCAGCATCGTCGATGGTGAGATCCATCTTGACATCCTTGATTATTTTATCCCAGTGATCTACTCGAATCTTGTTCTTTGCAATTTTTGATCGTTTCTGCAAGCATGTCTTGATCATTTCATCTGTAACTGTTTCAATAGATTCAGCATTGATGAAATTGCCTTCGATCATTGTCAGCATGACTGTCTCTGTGACACTCATTTTCCATGACAAGGGATTGACATTAAGACCTTCCTTATTCTTCTCGGCAACTTGCTCCTCATAGCGCTTTCGCTTGCGCATAAACTGAGCGATCGAAGCAACGTCAACGTGTTCCAATTGCGGGGCTTCAATGCGTACGACAGTTGTCTGTTGAACATGCGTGTCCGCTTCGGGAATGTCTTCCTTCTGTGCCATAGCTATGCGTTAAGAACTGCAAAACCTGTTTTTGCAAAAGTTATAACTATGCAGATATGCAGAACTGAACGCCGCGCTTCGCAGGCGAAACAAAAGAGAAAGGCCGGTGATCGATCAGGAGTGCTTCTCTGCTCCCCCGTCGCCTTGGCTTTATTATAGTCAGCCTAGTTTTCTCTGGATTTCAATTCGAAACAACGGCGCTCTCGCCACGGCGCAGTGTTCCCCTACCTGCAATCCAGACTCTGATGTCTGTTGGGTAGCACGCTCCATACTCTACAACCATGGCTTTTTCCTTGACCTTACCAAACGCCTTCCTCCACTGCTCTAATCGTTCCCTTCTCTTCAGACAGACCTTGTGGTCTGTTGCATTGTTTCAGGTCATGCTCGAAAGGCACAGCAACCCAGCCCAGCAACCCAGCCCAGCAACCCAGTGTTAATTTCCAGATCGGCCATGCGTGCTATTACCTTACAAAAAAACTATGAAAGTAGAAGTTGGTAAAGGAGGAGGAGAGGAAGCGAACAAGACAACTATGCTGGCCTTACAATGTGCTCTCTGCCACACGACTATCATTTCGAATTGGCCTACTATCCTTCATGATTTAGATTGGCGGTTTTCCTCAAATGCGAAGAGAGAGTGGTACATTTGGTTGTACTCTGCGTTACGTACACATTGCCCGGAGTAGAGTAGAGAGCTTGTACAGATAGAAAACCAGGGCATCTGTCCCTCCATCTTCTTTGGAATCTTGAAAACTTGGGATGGAAGTGAGAGCCTTGTAACAATCAAATATGTCTTTGTGTTGCGGACGGTGGTCGGGTTGATGGACATGAAACTAATTCAGCACATAAGATGGCTGGATCGTATGGCAGATTTGGTCTACATACTGTTTATCATAATACTGGATTGCGTTGCAGTGCTGATGGCTGTGGTTGGAGATGAGCAAGTGTTTTCTTCTTTTGGTTGTGTTGGTGGAAGAAAGAAAGAGAAACGAGTCGAGTTGATACCACTTCATCCGGGGACGAAGGAGACGGGAATTAATAACGACGTGGTGGTTCCCTTTGGACACATTCGACCACATTAAGTCGACATGCGCCGCATCCCATCCCAAACTGTGCAGCTAAGTCGCTCTGAGCTGGGCTAGTACTGACATGAGGGATCGGTCTAAAATCCCCAGTGCCGAATGTTTTTTCCCCTTTCTTCTTTCTCTCTCTTCTTTCTCTTTACCAGATCTCACTCGAGGCCACTCACTGACATTTTCTATCTCAACTCATCGAGCGCGTCCATTGACAAACAGTCCAGAGCAGCTTAACTTTAAAGAGCGGCGTCACGTTCTTCATCTATAGATACAACCGCAATATTGCGGAATCTTTATGACTTCGTGAACTAGTAGCAGGAACGTTAACTGCCGAAGGTAATAACCTACCGGGATGTTTGTAGCCAATATTACTCGTTCTTGCATGACTTGTGGTTAGCAGGGCAAACTCATGGTGAGGCGTTGGGCGACTTGGATGTGGGCTTAGTTCTCTGGGTAAGTTTGTATACCGTGTAAAGAACGCCAAATGCTCTCGGAAACACTAACTAGCCACAGGAGAAACTCTCGAATTCACTTCTGTCACCGATGTGGTTTTATGGCGTACCGTTGGTACAACGGTACTTGGAAACTCTCAGCGGCGAAATACATCGCCAGATACTCCTTGATCTTTTGCGCAGAAGGACCTGTTCTCTGACACCACCGGGAGCGAAAAAAGGAGTTCCGGGAACATGGAAGCTATACTTGTCGCAGCAACAACCAGACGTTCTCAGTGTTTCTATGGCTGGCATTTGAAGTTACTGAAGAAGGGCCTATAAAGAATACTGAGTTCCTTACGGCAATTCACGACTGCATTCAAACCGTCAACAAGGGAAACACTTACCGTGGAGCGCAATGTTCTGAAAGCAACCCTTCGTTCACTATTGTATCTTGCAACTTCCTGCAGAATACACACCCGGTTGCAACGTCTGGAACCAAGAGACCATCACAAATTCAATTATATATTGCATGCAGAAGGCCACTGCATGTAGGCTGGTCGGATTAGAGAAAACAAATGTTTGGACCCTCATTAATGATCAAACAAGAAACCCCATGCTGGAAGATCTTTGGAGCACTCCTTCTACCCAACACAAATTACAGGCCCGCAGATTTATCACAGACACGGTGGGAAAACCCCGTCAAAACGACAATGAGTCGCGCGAAATGATCGGGAATGCGAATGAATTTGGGCACAACTCTCTCTCTCTCTCTCTCTTTGAAAGGAGTAGAGGCTTTTTGTGGAGGTTTTCCTTCAAGAATACATATCCTTGCCTGTTGAACTTGAGATCAAGCTATAGAACGGAGCAGTTGGAGTAACTTCTTCTTCTTTACTGTGGTCAGCCGCCCCTGATTCCGAGGCGGCCGAAGGTTGGAGTAACGAATAGGCAGGTATGACGCTTGTACTGCCTACAAAGCCCCATTCGCAGGAAACGCTTATTGATACGGAGCTGTGTTGTTGAGGACTATATCCACATGGTGAATATAGATTTGGAAGTTGTTCCAAAGAAGGACAGCGATATGCCGAGATACGGTAGCACCTATACATAACATTTCGATCTACACCTTACAGCTTCCGACAACGTTTAGACTTCCATGAAATAATGCACCGAACCGGGTGTCATTCTTGAACGTCCCCAGAAGGTGAGGACTTGCTACATCGGTACGGAACCTGCTGTATGGCAATGATGCCAAGGCGCTCGTCCAGTCGCAAATGCGACATGATCTGGGCATTTCTCAGGATGCTACTGTGGTGCTGTGGGGCGGTCGTTTCGTGCCGGACAGGGGAATCGATGTCATGGGCGAGGTCGCCTCGAACGTGGCTAAAGATTCGGACATGCCCAATGCCTAGCTTTTGTATTCGTTGGTTCCGGTGAACAGAAGGACATGCTGGAGTGTACGCGTATGGAGTTGCAAGGAAAGAAAACCCTGATGATCATCCACCACCCGCGGTTAACATCCCATAACTTCGCGACTACTACGCAATGGCGGATGTCTTGTTACTGCCGTCGAACAACGAAGGTATTCCACTTGGACTGTACGAAGCTTTAGCTACCGGTCTGCTCGTGAGGAGCACTGTTGTTGGCGGACAAAAGGAACTTATTCGCCTGAACACTGCTTTGGCATATGAATTGAGGAATGCGAATTTCATGGAAACTAGTGGAACCAGCCACCTAGCTTACGCCAATACATTTTGATTCACTTTGTGGATCATTGAAGACGTTACTACCAGACCAAAACGTCCCTGGTATATGACATGTATGTTAATTATCACCTCATGCTCAGAGATGTGTAACGGATGTTTAGAAACTGAGTCAAGGCTTGAGAGGAAGGAGAGAGAGAGATGTGTGATAATTTTGGAGGTTCAGCTAGGTAATACATGGTTGCTGCTACCCCTGCTTCGTGGCTGCTTTCCATTTGACGGAATATGTGCGGGATGTATCACAAGCAAGAGAGTGCACTTGAACTAGAAGCGATGAAGTTTTACAGGGGCTCGCAGTTCGGTATAAAAGGGGGCTTCATGAGACCGAAACGCTGCTCGAAGGTTCCGGCCGCCAGACTTCCGCGCAATACAGGTACCTCAAAATCCTGAAACTAGTGTAGCCGAAGGAAGCGTCTGGTGTTAAACAGCAGACTTCTACGTAGTCAAACAATAACAAAATGGAAGACATAATTTGTATGGAACAGAAGGCGCCTGAATGTGTTGATGTACCGGACGCCAAAGCACAAGAGATGGAAACGCTAAAGGCTATGAATGAATTCCGTAAGAACGTGAAGGACGGGGATTATATCGACTGTGACGTTTATGGACGTGGCGACCAACGTGTGTTAAATGCAGCGACGTCCACAGGGGAAGAAAGTTGGAAGCAACCAGGAAAAACAACGAAGAATGCAAAGAATCGTCATTCTCGTACAGTTCGGTCCACTCGCATGAGCTATCTCAGCAAGAAGGTCCGAAGTTTTCTCCGGAAACCTCCCTTTCCAAAAGACTGTTTTGGTACACAAAGCACACTCGCCGCAGACAGCAGTGAGCTTGAGGACGCCAGTGCAGCAACGATCGACACTGCTCCGCTACTATCTTCTGGGAATCAACGACACCTTAGTGATGGTGGTCGTGTTGAGAGCGCAGATATTCTGGCAGTCAAGGCGTCGGCAGAGAGGGAGTGTAACGATCGCATGGTCGGGCAGGACACTAACGTAGAAGTGCTGCAAACGCATGAACCCACAAGCAGTGTGGCCGACGACACTCCACATCGCGTGAAAAGCAAGGGGAGAAGTGGGGATGACTTGTCGATGGTGGAAAAAGGAATGGTAGTGCGGACTCTGGCGAAGCTGCGATCGACGGGCAGCTTCGTTTTCAAAGAGACTGAGCCAAAAACAAGTCATCATGGGACTTTTACGGATAGGGCTTCCCGTGAAGGCCAAGCTCCGGTTGTAGGCAAAATGATTCTGGAGAAGGGTGTGACGGACCTAGCTCTGCGGCATGTATTGGGGAGGGGAGTGCCAAGAACAATTGCACGCCCGGCAATGAAGCTTCCCGTTTGGGTTCGAATGGTTCTGCAGATGAACAAGACGAAGTAATGGTCTTGGACGAGAATAATTGTTCGGGGACTGGCGAACAGAATGGCGTCAATGGCGTTCAAGTCGGAGACGTGAAGAAACGGAGGAGCCTATTCGAGGAAGATACATCTGTACCTGATAAGGTTATTGTCATTCGTGAGTACCCAAAACCTAGTTTGCATCACGGTGAAGAACATACTGGAAGCACCAGCGAATCCCAAGACGAAGAAGCGCATCTAGAGAAGAATACAAGTCATGACTGTACCGCTAGCACTTGCCATGCACCGCCGGCTCATGATTCACTCAAAGAAATGGAAGAGGAAGGCACGCTCTCTGAAAAGAACGCATCCGCTGTGCCGGACAAAATTGCCATTCGCAAAGTATCCTCGATGCTGAAAGTGAGGCCATTACTGTCTGCTGCACAAGTACCGAAGCGAAGCGTGGAGGGTGTCCCGCAAATGCTCAGAGCCGAGTCGGTTCCGGAAATGGAAGTGTGTGGGCAACCGGGGCTACACTCGTTACAGGATCTTTCGAAGCACATGTCTGGGCGTGTAGAAAGGATTGTATCGCTTTTCGAATCTCGATCAGGTGAGGAGTTGTTTGGCCACGGACTTGATGTGCAGATGGGACCCGAAAGTCACAACATCCGCGCCGGGTTATCATGTGATAGTGGGATGTTCGATAATGAAGTTGAAGACGAAGACTTGAGAATCATCGATATTGAAGTACAGACGGCAGAGAACGATGATAATGATGGAAGCATGGGTCCACAAGAAAAGGAGGAGGGACGAAGGGAAATGCATGAAATGCCAGGGAGCCGTGTTATTGAGCATGTGGACGAATGCATAGAGGCAGTAGAAACGACTAGACCGGCTCAGGACCATGTGACACAGCTTAATTTACTTGAATCTTCAAAAAGCTCAAGTGGGAGTTCTGAAGAGCCGTCTGTTCCGTTCTCTCATCTAGTGGATTCTTGTGCGATTGTGTAGAGTGATTTGGGCCACGTTTCTATTGCGAGGTGGTTGCAGAGTTGTAAAACTACAATGGTAAAGAACTCGTTTGTGATGAGGGTCAAGTATGGCAAGCAAGTTCGAATGCTTTTTTCTTTTCCGTCTTGGCCGTCCATCTTGCAAGGATCTCACACATTCCCTCCTTGTCTTTTGCAGGGCATTGCTTTTGTATCACCCGACAACATTTCTGTTTCATCTCGATACTTTTCTTCTTCGCTATTGATCTTCTACCCTGACGCAGCAAAACAACGCTATCAGATCTCTACATTACCACAGTGGCTGGACGTAAGCACGGTGATTCGTCATTTGCGCTCTTTTCATAACATATCATTCAATCTTATAGTTTTTGTTCCCTTCAGGTAACGTTTCAAACAACGATATTCGACAACGAGTTGGGTTTCCGTGACGCTTGTAATTAGAGAGCACATGAAATGATTCTAGACTTTTTCTTTGCTATATAAACCAAGTTCAGAGTACATCAGTTGGGTGGTTCTCTTCCCACAGAGCAGGTAGCAAGAGGACATTTAAGCTTTAGAAGAACAAAAATGATCATTCATTCATTCATTTAACCTGTATAACGTGCTATCATGTACTTACTTACATTTGGCCGAGAGCATTGTGGAGGTCGAAAAACTTGGCCTCTCGATTGGTAATCTGTAGACGGAACGCCATAAAATGATCCTCAAGGCCTCGATCCGCCGCCCAATGGCTTCACAGTCGAGACCTTGCAAGAGAACAAGCTCATTTCTGCGTTCCTTAAAGCTTTTGCACTCAATGCGCTCTATAACCGTGGCTATTTCCTTTACGTTATCAACTTCCTTCCTCCACTGTTCTAATCGCTACTTTCTCTTCAGACAGACCTTGTGGTCTGTTTTATTGTTTAAGGTCATCCCCGAAAGGCACAGCAACCCAGTGTTAATTCCCAGATCAACCAAGCGTGCTATTACCTTACAACAAGAAAACTATGTAAGTAAAAGTTAGTGGAGGAGAAGAGGAAGCCAACAAGACAAATATGGTGGCTTTATACTACGCTCTCCGCGACACGACTGTCATTTTGAATTAGCATACTATCCTTCATGATTTGGATTGGCGGTTTTCTTCAAATGCGAAGAGAGGGTGGTACATTTGGTTGTACTCTGCGTTACGTACACAATGCGCGGAGTAGAGTAGAGAGCTTGTGTAGATAGAAAACGAGGGCATTTGTCCCTCCACGTTCTTTAGAATCTTGGAAATTTGGGATGGAAGTGAGAGCGTTGTGACAATCAAATATGTCTTTTTGTTGGGGACAGTGGCCGGGTTGATGGACATGAAACTAATTCATCACATAAGATAGCTGGATCGTATGGTAGATTTGGTCTACATACTGTTGATCATAATATTGGATTGCAGTTGCGGTGCTGATGGCTGTGGTTGGAGATGAGCAAGTGTTTTCTTCTTTTGGTTGTGTTGGTGGAAGAAAGAAAGAGAAACGAGTCGAGTTGATACCACTTCATCCGGGGACGAAGGAGAAGGGGATTAATAAAGACGTGGTGATCCCCGTTGAACACATTCGGCCACATCAAGTCGACACGCGCCGCATCCCATCCCGAACTGCGAAGCTAAGTCGCTTTGAGCTGGGCTAGTACTGACATGAGAGATCGGTCTGGAATCCCCAGTGCCGAATGTTTTTTTTCTTCTTTCTCTTTGCCAGATCTCACTCACTGACATTTTGTATCCCAACTCATCGAGCGCGTCCATGGCGTTCAGCGATACTATCCTCGACACTTCATCTTCCCCAACCAATACACGCAGCGCTTTCATCTACTCCTTGCCCATTGTCGTTCAAGACAAACCAGCGTTACAGCCGGCCACGTTCCCCTACGGCTTCAACAACGCTGCCCGTGAATATATCTGTTTCTTACAAAACAAACTCGAGAACATCTTATTGTTCTGTCGCGCCGTTCTCTATGGGCAACTCAATGACGTATTTAAGAAGGTGAGCGCCTTTTCTCTTCAGCCATGACGAAAAAAAATCCCGGGTAGCACAGAGCTCTACTTTGATTATTATTTGAACCGTATGCACTCCGGCGTGCGTGACGGCATATTCGGAAAAGTTTCGCTTCCGAGAACGTTGGTGTGGACGGTGAAGTATTTCAGAGTATGGAAACTATCTCTTCCTTTCGACGTTGCTCTAGCCTTGCATGAAGCATTTTCGTTTACGTTAACCAGGCCGCGTAGGAGGCGAATAGCATACATCTTCAGGAACAGCTTCACATGAAGAGGTCTTATTAACGAGATGAGGAGCGTAGGAAATGGGGGAGGGTAGAAATGAAGCATGTGCGCTGGATGCAAACTGTGCATGGTTCGTTGCACGTGCATCGGCGAAATAAGGTTGCCAAAGCAGACGGAATAGAGCAAATTATCGAAGACAGGTTCACAAAGAGTGACTTGGTCGACGAAGGAGCCTGCGATTTCCTGTCTTGAGTCAAAAGATGTTCTTTAGTCTTCGAAGCGACCCACGATTTCCTCCTCCAGTGGCAAACGACTCGCACTTGAATCGACTGCTACTTTGTAGGCGAAGGGATATTCAACTTGTTCTTCGTCATGACCATCTCAACCACGACCTTTCCTTGACGCCACTGACATGGTATCGCCTGGGAAGGTGTCTTCGCTTTCATCCTCCTCGGAACCATTGCCGCTGCAACCGCCGCTTAAGTGGGCTGATTCTATTTCGTCGGCAAAATGGTCACCCATTTGCTCTTCCTGCAGCGAAAGTGCAAGTGCATCAGCAAAGGGGTGGTGATAGCGGACAAAACTGAACACATCTGCAATGAGTTGCCCTGCTGACGGGTTTCCAGTTTTTTGTTCCAACGACCAACTAGAGAGGTTACTCTCACCGCCAGACCATGAAGAATCCATACTGCTGCTTGGACAGGTCGGTTCCATTTCACTTCCGTGTGAAAGCAGTTCAAATGTGTATTGGAAGAACCTGCACGCAGTTATTTTGCAAGCATTGAAAACACCAGTGAGAGCTTTTGATGTTCCGCGAGTCAGCATATATATGGGCTGGAGTTTCGCTCGGCAAGCAGCGTTTCATTAGCTTTGAATTATCGGACGCAGTAGTCTGACACAAATTGATTCGTTCTCTATCATTTCCGCTCTTATGAGGTGACAATCGCTCCATTGCATGTCAGTCTGTGTGAAGGGCTTGGTGTTGAGAGGTTCCACGTGCCCTTGAATCTTAATCTGTGCGTTGACATCCAAATAGTCGCCGTAGGTCTGCGTTTTGCTTCGTTCTCTTGCGAGAGATACTCGTCAGGCTCCATCTTTGGCAGCATCACATCACAAAGCGCACTCGAGCAGCACAGAGACACATCAGACGTACCATCGTACAAGCGTTCACCAGTATCAACGGCCTAGCCGTCACCGTTCGATTCGCCACAAGTTCGGTGCTCTCGAATCACGATGTCGTGGGTCGAGATGACCACGTCTCATTGGCGCCACTCAAGTTAAAGAGTGAAAATGCTTCAGAGAGAAGGTTGAATTTCTCTCTCTCTCTCGTTTATGAGTGCACTAGCTTAATCATAACTTGGTGCAGAACGTTTCTGTTCAAAGAACCGCTCTCTTACTAGAAAAGCCAACACTCTAACGGGCCATTTTCTAACAATACTAGCAACGGATTCTCCTTGGCGTTCTCGACGAGCAGGTAGCCATATTTGTCTTGACAATGTTCTTTTGGGGCATCTGAGAAGGTAGTGATCCACGTCATTCAGAACTCCTGGTCTGCAGTTACACACCAATTTCTCACCAAGCAAATGAGAACCAAGAGGATGCAAGCTCGGCGTATGTCCCACATAGATCTGTGCCAAAGCCGTTTCTGGTTCTCTCTGAGAAAGAATGCTCTCAAACTCGTCCGGTAATTCTGATATCAGCGATGGGCAGTTGCTCTTATGCTTCACTCGAGTAACTTATTTAATGCTTGCAGCATCGGACAACGACATTGCCATGCTTGATCTGGGGCGCATCACCATATTCAAGACGGTGACAAAGTGGGTTTCTCAAACCACATACACGGGTAGCATCAAACAAACCGCAAAATCGCAGCAACATATGAATATGTATATTCAGGTCTTGCTTCAGGATGACCGCAAATGCAAGAAATGACAACAGCAACGTCGATACTTGATTGCTTTCATACCTTTGCTACTGCTTCACATGGTCACTTTGTTGTAGCATTAAATGCTACAATATTTATCAAGGTCGTCACTGTTCTACCTCATATCTGTCGGAAACTGCTCGAGAGACTAAGCTTTGTCATTGAAACGACCATCTTCGCTTCCTCCCACGAAAATCCTTGCTCAATAACGGGGCTTCTTTTTTGGCTTTGTGTGTACTAAACAAGAACTGGTGGCAAGAAAGAGGGAGGATGTAGTAAATAAAACACTACACCCCCCGACACAGGGATATCCTCGCCTCAAACTTTATTGTATTGCTGCCCGTGTCTCTCGCGGTTGTAGGTCAGCAATTTTCTTCGCAGTTCGAGTGCAGTTTGGACGAGATGAAAACCGGAGCTCTGCGACAGAAACGCGGATGTTGGCCAACCTTATCGTCCAAACGAGGACTTTGTGACCCCGTCGCTGCTTTTGAAGTGAAGTATATACGACGCTGTTATCGGCTCATCATTGGCTGTCGAATGAAGCGGAAGAAGGGACGGCAGCGTGTAATAGACGTTTATTTGTTCAGAGTACAAACTACGGTAGTGATAGCGATTGATACTAGAAATGTGAGGGATGACATCACGATACAAATTTATGGCCTCAAATCAGTTTGTGCTGTTGCAGATGTTGTTTACCATCTGCAACGTTTCCGTTAGAAACGATTCGTAGATAATTTGGACATGATTGTTGTGGTTATCTTAGGGTGTATCACAGGTAATCATTAGCGGAGCATGATGCTCCGCAAGGGTGAATTCATCAACTCTGGCAGTAAGGTTAGCCCTCTCATCTCCACCAACCCTCAGATCATCAGATCATCCTTTTGGTAAAGAAGCTGTAACTACTATACGGTGTGCCGAATATTATATTGCCGTGCTTGTTTCCGAGAGCACAAAGAATGGCAAGCGTTGTAGACTAGGAAAATGTTTTCTTGTCGAAGAAATCGAGGAGCGTTGCCAAATGCATTTGGACAAGTTTAGGACGAAGTAGTGGGGGAGACATCGTGCATTTGCGAACTACATTGCGGTTGTAGACTACCATCGCACATATCGTTTGTGTGAAAAAGCATGTTCAACAGAGCCAACTGGGAAACAAAGTTGGCATCTTTGATTTAATCGAGGAGTCTATCTAGCGGCCAGTGAGCTCACCCAAAGTATAGTATCTACCAGGGTGCTTTTGGTATCAGCCATGGGACGAACTTATGCACAAAGATTTATCTATCGATCTCTAGCTAGTGGGATTCCCAACCATGAGCAGGACGGTACAGGTCAACACTGTAACTAGTGTTGCCCACACTAATTCGAAGACCCTGCTTGAGAGCGGCTTCACAGATATTAGTGTAGGCCACACCATATTGAGCAGCCACACTAAATACGTAACGGGTTTATTACTGTGGCCCACACTAATTCATACACCACAAATATAGTGTGGGTGGAAGCTGGAACCATCAGGAGCTCGATCCTACTGCAACACCGTCGAAGTTCTCCCTATATTTGGCAATGATTGCCTGAAGTTCTGGGAAGAGCTGTCGCTCTTCCCATTGCCCGTTCAGATTCAAACCCATACCGCAGCGAATCATAGCCTTCCGCGCATAGGTCACCCCATCTTTGTCTCGCATCGCACTCACAGCCCGAACTGACTTCGCTGCAAGCTTTGAGAAGTATCGCTTGCCTGGATTAGTAAGTTTTCCCGAAGCTCTCGTACCATTGCACCACAAGTTGTTGTCTAACAAACTAATTTTATGGTCATCCCACTCCCTGCGCCAATAGGTCTTCAACTTTTGGATCACGAAACTATCCGCAGGCTGCACAAGATGGGTGGCATTGCATGGGAAGAACCTGATTTCCGTGTTGGACTGCGCGAGTGAAGCACGAACCTCTTCCGTAACATCATGAAAGTTAACGTTATCCACAAACAAGACACGTTTGCGCCCATGTCGAAGAGGAGTGAAAACGCGTTTTTCCTTCACCCATTCCAAAAAGACGCCTTGTCCATCCAGGCCTTTGGCCCTGTGCGATACACGACGCCGGGAACATCATCGGGCAGCCTTCGAATTGGATAATTCTTGTCCGGGTTCTTGAAGATCATCATCGGTGTTTCCAAGCATCCGTTAGGTCCTCCGGCTATCAGCACCATCATAGTCATCCCATCGTCTCCTGACACGACGTCTGCATACCGTATATTCTTCTCACCAACAAGCGTCAGCGTCATGTGATTGCCCATGTTGATACAGAAGTGCGTTTCATCGGCGTTGTACACATCCTCTTCCTTCAAGGCTTTGGAACGGAAATCTCTGGCCAACTGTCCGAGGTGGTATGCGACCTCTCTTTCGATCTGTTCCTGTTTCAGTGGGGACACCATGAGCTTTCCACATTGGTATCGGCTAACAATATGGAATCTATTCATGAACGATTGAATCCAGCGTGGGGTTATAAGAGTCTTGATGGCCTTCTTGCTTCTTTCATCAATCATACTTTGATGATAGGGACCCTCGATTTTGCCATCGATAAGCTTGAGGGTGAGCTTGCGTAACAAGGATGCATTGAACTTAACTCCCGCTTTTCGCATGCGGTTGAAGTCGTCCAGCAAATCCTGGTGTAGGGCAAACACCCACGGCGTTATGCGACGTGTTCTTCCGCTGCGGCTCTTACAATTGTGTCTCTTGAGCCCATTTTCGGTGACACGTACGAATGAGAACTCTCCTTTTCTTGATATGCTATCCTGCCCGTTGGCTAACATTTGTCGTTGTTTCCAGTATCTACAGGCTCTTTGGAGGTTGGTTTTGGCACTTCCACGGAATTATTGGGGGAATTGCGCGACTGCTTGAGAGGGTATATGCGTTGCTCCTTGCGTTGCTCCTTCGGCAAGAGCTCGGTTTATCATCCAGCGTGCGATAGTTGCCCTTTGGGTGTTTGTGAGGACATGTGGTGGTGAACGGCGTGTTCGGGGAGATGAATCTGGTGTTTCGGATTGGTTCTGCTGATGGTTGTGCTCTATGGACTGCTGGGTTGAGCTTGTCGTTGCAGGAGAGGATGATTCGGTTTGGTTGGTAGGATTGCTCTGCATCTGTGCGAAAGCACTAAGTAAAGGAGAAGCAATGAGCGACATGATCTCGTGTTTGGGAGAAGGTGTCTATGCTTGTTTGAGCAGCTCTCTATGCTTGTTTGAGCAGAGGAAGTTCTTATATAGATGTCCTGATTTGTATTTGGCGCCCAAAGCACCTGGATTTCATGTTGGCCTACATTAATTGCATCTCAGATCCAGACGCAGTCACCTTGAATAGTGTGGCCTACTCTAATTTGTGTTACCAGTTACAGTGTTGACCTGTAGTACCAGTGCTATCTACTCGACCGTATCTGAAGAAGAAGCACATGGGAATAAATAGCGACAAAGCTGGTCACTTCAGACACATTCGGCCACATCAAGTCGACATGCGCCGATCAAGTCGGCATGCGCCGCATCCCATCCCGAACTGCGAAGCTAAGTCGCTTTGAGCTGGGCTAGTACTGACATGAGGGATCGGTCTGGAATCCCCAGTGCCGAATGTTTTTTTTCTCTTATTTCGCCCCAGATACGTGACATTCCCTGACATTCTGCATCTCACCCCCAACTCATCGAGACCCTCCATTGTGTTCAGCGATGCATCATGCAATCCTCAACAGTTCATCTACTCCTTGGCCATTATCATTCAAGTCAAAGCAGCACAATAGCGGCGCCACGTTCCCCTACAGCTTTAACAACGTTGCCCATGAATATCTCTCTTGTTGGTGTCGGTGGTAAATTATTTCGGGAGATGAAGCATTTTCGTCTACGTTAAGCTGATCGCCTGAATAGGCACAGAATCAAGTTTGGAGTATATACGACTACATGAGCCGAAGATTTCTGTGACAACGATGGCTGCACAGTTTACCGGTTGGGGGAATTTCGTCAAAAAGAAAAGATGGCAAGGAGAGCATAAAGCTCATAGAGACCAGCAATCTATCAATCAACTAATCATTTATGACTTTCTATCATGTACTGGTTCATTTGTGGCCTAGAGCGTTGCGGAGCTTGACGATTTTCGCTTCTCGATTACTCATTTGCTTGCGGACAGCCATTCGTTGATCCTCAACCTCTTCGACCCTCTAATCAATGGAGTCGGGGTCTGGCCTTTGCAAGGACGCAAGCTCGTTTCGGCGCTCTCGTATTCTCTGCCACATGGTGCGCTCCATCACTGCGACCTTTTCCTCCACCCTCTCAAATGGGTAGCTCGAGTTGTTTTCCATCCCTTGACAATCCCTTTCCCAGTTGTAGGGCTTGGAAATGACCAAGGAGTGCGGAGAAATCTTTTCCCATCTCCTTAACTTCCCTCTCTCTCTTCTTGATACAATTCTTTTGCTTACTTCCGTTTTTGCAGGCTATACCCACGAAGACCAGCAACCCGACTTTAATCACAAGAGCGATCGTGCTTGCGGTTACGATATACGATGGCTATGTAACCAAAAAGGGTGGTGGAGAAATAGAGAAAGCCTACGGGATGAGCATGGAACTTTTGTACTGCGCTCTCTTCGCGACATGGCTATCGTTTCGAATTGGGCTCACTATCCTTCGGGATTTAGGTTGGCGGTATTCTTCTATTGCGAAGAGAGAGTGTTACAGTCAGTTGTACTCTCTGTGACGTACACATTTCCAGCAGTAGACTAGAGAGCCTGTACAGATAGAAAACGAGGGCATTTGTCCGGCCATCTTCTTTGGAATCTTGGAAACTTGGCATGGAAGTGGGGGCCGTCCAACAATCAAATACTTCTTTGTGTTGGGAACAGTGGTCGAGTTGATGGACGTCAAAATAATTTAGCACGTAAGATGGCTGGATCGTATGGAAGACTTGGTCTGCAGATTGGTCTACACACTGTGTATCATAATACTGGACTGCAGGTTTAGTGCCGATGGCTACACATAAGGCTACTGGGTTTCTGTTGCAGTCGTACGATGCGGTGAGCGAATAGAGTTGACAAATGGGATACACACGCTGTTGTGCTGGCCGTTGAAATGGTTTAGCTATGCGGCAAAGAGCATGCCTGCAGTGAGTATACTCTGTGAGTTTGCGCGCAGTGAGTACGCTCTGTGAGGATGCTCGCAGTGAGTATGCTCGCAGTGAGTATGCTCTGTGAGTATGCTCGCAGTGAGTATGCTCTGTGAGTATGCTCGCAGTGGGCGCTTGTGCAGAGTTGAGGCCAGCTGAATGACAGCAGTAGACGCTTTTGGCAGCTGTTTGGCATAGACATGACAAGATCGCTCTCCAGAAACGCATTCTTCTGTCATTCACACATGCCGTCACGGCATGTATGAATCCATTCTTCTTCTTCGTTATGGTGCATGAATGCATTACTTGATAGAACAATTCCAACAAAATTGCGACAGCGAAAGTGTAGGTTTCGGATACCCTTGGGTACGACGAATAAGCCGTTTGCAGTTCTCCTGCAGAACGTTGTAAAAAGGCGTCGCGAAAATGACAGTTCAAGGCTTTGCGTCCGGGTGTTCTTTCATACCCTTGTATACCGTGGACGCGTGACGTGAAATGGGTTAATCTGGTGGGAATAAGCAGTGGGTTGTTCTGTTGGTCGTGTTGCTGAAAGAGAGACATCTTAGTTGAGGTGCAACGACCTTATCCGGGAAAGAAGAAATAGGGTCTGAATACCGACGCTATCGAGCCTTCCTCTTCTGAGGGCGTAAGCGCTTCTTCTGGAACAGATCATTAGCAAGTCGCCAGAAAGAGTGCCGGGTTACCAAGCTAGGGAGAGCACGTTTCCATCAATACAAACGGTCTGGGGCCCAGACTCTGGGCTATGTTGAGAATAGGGTTCCGTACATAGAGAGATAGAACGAGAAAGCACATCATCTTCGCTGACAGAGACAGACTGCATTCTGTCTCCGTCGGCGAAAGATGATGAGCTATCGAAAATCCCTCCAGGTCATTCCCTCCGGGGAAACGCTATATGTGCGAACTGTGTACCTTCCCTTCTGGAGGGACGTTTGAGCGGAATGAAACTCCTCTCAGGAGAAACGTTCTGCGCCAGTTGTAATTTATGTTGTGCTCATCAGCGTGTACTCACAAGAAAGACAGAGTGAAAGAGCGTGAAAGAGCTCCAGTACAAGTATAAGCGGGACGTTCAGTTTGTTTATAATCCTCGTCTCACATCACGGTGCGAAAGAGACTGCTTCTGATTCTGAGCAAAGATACACACCGTGTACTACACAATTCGACCCCCCCTCCAATGTTCCCTGAAGAATACTACCCACGCATCCTGCTGAAAGGCGGAGGGATGATGTGTGTAGACGCCTGAACACCTCGACCACCGTCATGATGATTTATGCAAGACGTCAGAAGATGAACTTTAGTTAGGCTACGGATATGAAGTGATATAGACAGTGATATAGATACAGTGATATGGAAACACTGATATGAACAGAATGATATGGATAAAATGATCTGCACATATCTAGTGATATGGTAGTTAGCTGCGCTTATCATGAGCATTCCTCGCCAAACCAGCTCTACTGTATCACCCTGCGACGCTCGCTCATGGCTTCGGTACGTAGTTGCATTATTAGCCTTACCAAAGGTTTCCGTCTCGGCTTCCGACCGTCTCCGAGTTGCAAACGAATATTTTACTACCACCCCGGTATTCTTTCTGCAAAGATCTTCTTCTCTTCTGCAGAGGGGACTTCAGCTCATCTTCATGATGTTTATCGAATCCACCTGTTTCATCATCACGTTGTCTCTTTCCAAGACCAGAATCTTCTCTTACATCTCTAGTATCACTACTGTCCCCACTGTTACAATTGAGAGAACTGCCAGGTCCGGGATCAGTATGAACCAAAGCACACTTGAACTCATCATGCACTTCTTTGTTACGGTTTCCGCCAAGACACGGATCCGATGATGCTGAGTAAGCGTGGGCGGGAGCCTGAACAGAAATAATGGGTTTCTCAGATATGGAGAAAGATTGGCTGGAGCGCTTCCGGGATGAATGACTCGGTGTTTGTTTTATGTTCGCCTGGATGGTAAATGAATCCCTGGTCGACTCCGCCAGGATAGAAGGCGTCTTGGGTTGAGTCGTATTGACATGATCTTCGTTCGAAGATCGGCCGTTCGAAGATCGGCCGTTAATACCCTTCTCTTTCTGAGCTGAACACTCGTGTTTGGTCCTCCTTCTATTCCCAAATGAAGGTTCAAACTCGTTATGGGGATCGTCAGGGAGGTATATGAGAGGCTCAGAAGATTGGTTATGAGTGAATGGAGAACTAAAGTCCATAGGCGTTGCAGCAAATTCCGGTTCTCTGTACAAACCCCATTCCGTGGTATCTGTCTGCAACAAGACCTGCGGGTCCGAGCTTCGAAACTCGTTTGTTCCTTCACAAATTGTAGTTTCGAGGTGAGGCGCACAAAAATTGGTGGCGGTTGAGAATGAAACAGTCGCTCCGGATGCAAGTTGTGTTCGATGTCGTGCACGTGTATCAGCAAAAGGGTCATCGTAGCGCACAGAGTCGAACAAATCTCCGTTGGAAGTTTCACAAGCATTGGTTTCGAGGTGAGGAGCATAAGAATTGGTGGCGGTTGGGAATGAAGAAATCGCTTCGGATGCAAGTTGTGCTCGATGTCGCGCACGTATATCAGCAAAAGGGCCATCATAGCGCACAGAGTCGAACATATCTCCGGGGGAAGGTTCATCAGCAGTGTTGTCGTATTCAGATGCGCGCTCCGAAGATTCAAGAAAATCGTTGTTAGCGAGAGAAGAATCTACCTCCATTTGAGTTGCAGCGAATATCGGTCCTCCGTATGAAGCCAATTCAGTTGAGTCCGCTGGAAATACATCTTGTAGTTTCGACCCACAAAACTCGTTTGCTCCTCCAACGAGTCGGGTTTTAAGATGAAGAGCGAAGGAACTGAGGGCTCTTGGAAAAGAAGGAGCCCCACCGGTCGCAAACAGTGCGTGATTCCTTAAACGAGAATCGACAAAGGGGTCGTAATAGCAAACGGAATCGAACAAATTATCGAAAGCAGTGAGGAATGGTATCGTCGACAATCATGCCTCTGATTCCGTCCTCCTGTCTATGATTCCAGACACGACTCCCCCATGAGTCGGAAGTTGTGATTTCTTCTCCGAAGGCGTCTCCGAAGGGATCCCCGATTTGTTCTTCTGGCGGTAAACGACCTTCAGCAGCATTGTCTGGTATGCTTGCGAAGAGGTTCACGAATACCTCTTCTTCTGCTGGATATCTATCCCAACCTCGACCCCCCCTCGTCTTGAATGGTGTGATATCTCCTGTGAAGGAGTCTCTAATACGTTCTTCCTGTGAACCGCTGCTGCTGCAACTGTCGCTTGAGTGAACTGATTCCATTTCGTCCACGAAAGGGTCTTCCACTTCCCCATCCTGCGGCAACTGTGCAGGTGAATTGACAAAAGGCTCATCATAGAAAATCGAATTGAATATGTTTAGAGAGAAGTCCTCTGCCAGCGGGTTTTCAGTTTCATTTCCATGTGATGAACTAGATCCGCTACGCTCACTACCAGACCACGACGAATCCGAGCTGCTACTTGGACTTGTGGGTTCCATTCGAGCTTTTGAAAGTGAATGAAGCAGTAACACAAACGTTCGGACTACACAACGTTATCCGCAAGCAGAGAAGATACCACAAGTATAAACCAGTGGCTGTTTTGCAATTTAAGAAGAACGAAGGCTTCACACTTTGCTTCGCCAGCGGCTTTGTCTCACTTTTGAACCTTCGTACGCTGTATCTGGGGGCGCATTGCACTCCATTCCTCTCCTCCATTCTTGAATTAGGTGGGAACCGCCTCTTTGCTTGTCAGTCTGTGTCACGGACTTTCTGGGGAGAGGTTACACTTCAAATCTAAATCTTTGCGAACATATCTCAACAAGGTTGCCATATGATTGCGTTTGCCTTTCCTCCGCTGTTGGGGAAGAGATTTCAGACTTTCTTTTGCTGGCGCCATGAAAGACGCACCAGACCCCAGAAAGAACTGGGACTGCGCAAAGTGATAGAGGTTGCAGTGGGTGAAACAGGTGTGAGGATCGACGAGGGAACATTTTGGGCTTGAACTGGTAACAGATGCCGGTGCATGTCGGGTGAGCGCGAGTGCGGAATTCCTGCGAAGAACAGCTCTTCTGCGACTCTTGACTGACGAGGATGAACATGGAATTGCTGCTGATCGACGACTACCGTGTACATGTCGCATTTCGTCGGCAGATCGATTCAGGTCACGTCGTGACCGTCACGGGAACTGTTGATCATCTCTCATGGTGACAGCGTCCAAAATTGATATAGGATGTGGGATAGACCCTATAGAGCTACCCAACCACATAAGAACCCAAAAAGTTCAGTGGCACCCAAAATTACAAAATCTTCTGTAAACTGATACACTTACAGTTCCATTCAACCTGGGCATAAAATCTCTTTTGCTGCATACCACAATGCACCATCAACCAAGTTCTGCTACAAAAAACAGCACCATAGTTACAAAAAACAAAACATCGAAATAAAATATAAACTGCCAAAAGTGATTTACATACTCATTTTTCTTTACATTCAAAAACCATAACTTGAATTCTTCAATGAATTAAAATTTAAAATAGCACCATAAAAGAACTATATACGTCCTCTTCATGGCAAATACACTTTTGTACACATAATGTGTACATGTTCCAAACTTTTTTCTCCTTTATGCTCGTGAAAGAAAAAAATACATTTGCTACAACAAAAATATAACATTATCATCACTTTTATATTCTTGCCGAAAACATTATGTCATAATTGTTTCTTGCGTACATCTATGCCCAATTATCATAATGGAAAATACCTTTCTCTATTCCACGTTATACTGTCATTTTGATTCATTTTTTATCAAAGTACCCAAACAAGTCTGGCTTATATGTAACTACAATCTCCAATGTACGCCAACTGCTTTTTGCATGGGATCAAATACTAATTTCTATTATGTTTCACAAACATACAAAGGTCGACAGCATATGTTCATTTCGTATAAAAATTTTCTTCAACATAAATTGGTACATCTTTTCTGAACAAGTTAAAATTAAGGATACGATGTACAGATTTTCTTGCATCAAAGAAAGCTACAGTTCGTTTCCTTCTCGTTTACATGTACTTAGTACTATTGCAAGTAATAAAGAATTGTAAGTGGCTGAAGGGGAGCCATTAACGAAAAAAATCAAAATAGAAATAATAGGTCACGGTGCGTATTTTTCAATATTTTTCAACCCAAGCTTGTAACGGATAGTTTTTGGAATAGATCCGAGGTCACTGCGACGCTATGTCGTTGAACTAGAAGTCACATGTTTTGATGAACCGAGTAGTAGTCTCGTATCCTTGTTTTGTTCAAGAATTGCTTTCCGGAAATGAGTCCTTGATCATTTCTGCTGACGAGTGTGAGACTATGGATATTGCAAGTTTGCTTTCAACCCAAAGATCTTCTCTGTCTCGACAACATGAGAAAGCTGCTATAATTTTTGACATTAAGGACGGCTACTACTGTATTTCCCGCAATATCAGAGCTGCCGAATCTCACGTTTTCGATAAACCGCCTCCCTATCACCCGACATCAGAAAAAGGCTTTGCCTCCTTTCTGAACTTAGAGGGTTTCGGTTTAACGGAAGAAACCTTCTTGCAAAGCTCTCCGTATTCTCTTCGCGCGAAGGTCACCAAAAGTTCAACTGTGTTTCTACTTGGAAATAAGATTCCAGTGAAGAGGAAAACTGTTACCTGTTCTGGCATTAAGTGCTGTGCATCAAGTGTCGATCATTGTCGAGAAGGTCATGATGGTGTTTGGAATGGATCACGATGTTACGCAAAGAATCAGAGCCGGGAATATCAACAATTCCCTTCTCTGTCAAGCTCTCTTGCAGATACGTCTAGGTCAAGTCATTCTTTCAGCCGTGAGCATGTACTGAGTTGTTCTGAGAACAATAGAAATAATATATTACCACAGTTCATACCGACACCTGAAATACATAATTATGGCATTCAATTGTCTGGCACACGAAATTCGGTCGGAATACAATATGAAATTGACCAATCCGCTTCCTTTGACTATGGCGGAATTGATTACGAAGAAAGTCTTGCGAAAGAAGTCTTCTTCTTTGGACAAAATGCGTTTCCTCTCTTTCGCAAACCTGTTGCTTTCATTGCCAGTTTAGATCAGCTTTCATCGCTGCAACAAGCAACAGATCCGCAACACCGGATTCCGAACTGGAAGTTCTGTGTAGGAAAGAAGGAATTTGAACTCAATGATTCGGGTTCAGTTGCTTGTTCGAAGCTTCCTGATTTCATTGGTTGTTGTGACTTCGGAAAAGAGGGTGTGAGAGATCCAAGGAAGTGTTCTCTAGTCAGAATTCCACCACATCTTCAGGGGGCAAACCCAGATATTGTGAACAAAATGATAGCTATGGCGCAGAGGGGGAGTTTTCCAGTAAGCACGCGCAATAGCGGAAAATGCCCGCCATATCCGTTAAATTCCCGAGCAAGGAATTGCAGAAGCCCGATTCATCTCCAGGAATCTCCACAACTAGTGCACTTGAAATGCGATGTGGAGTATCATTACTTTTTTCTCAAGGAGAATGAGAGATCTGACATTTTGTCGTGGGCAATTGTTGTGGGTATCGGATCTCACCGGCACACCTGCCCAGTTATAAAGCCACCTCTCACAATGGTCAAAAACTATGTCATCGATCTCTGCACCGAAAATGATGTACTATCAGGATCAGCCATATTACGAAAAGTTGAACAAATATTCGGAACTGCTCCATCGCCGTCTACTATCAAAACGTTAAGGAGAAGGTTTAAAAATGGGCCTGATATGACTCCTGGTCAGTCACTCGAAGCCATCGTTCATACACTGAAAACACAGAAAAAATTCGGACAGGCTACGGACTCATACATTCTTTCAGTTCATGACAATAGAATGAACGATAACTTTCTTCCTACCACAGACCAGAAAGGATTGTCTATTATCTTTGCGGAATCCAGTTTACTGGACAGGTCTATGACTTTCCCCAGGTATGGATGTGATGGAACCTTTGGAATCATCAGCGCTCACGATGAGAAAGGGAATCTTCTGAAGTTTGAATTGGTTTCAATTATCTGCAAAGATGAAACTACTGGTCGTATATATTCGGTCATGCATCAGTTCACAACCAGGAAAACCACAGCAGCTAGGTCTCTTCTCTTTGATGAATTCATTAAGCAACTTTGTGCCCGTGGTTTATGCGATCCTCTTTCCGTAAGAGGCAGGAAACGACTCACTATGGCAACAGACTTTGAAACGACATATGCCTATAGTCTAGGTCTAAGTCTGAAAGACAATTTTACGTCAGGTTCAGTTTTAGACTATGTCAAAGCTGTCGTTGTTGGATGTGACGTTCACGCAAAGAGATGCGTACTAGAGAAATGCGAAATTACCCACCAAAGGGAACTATTTGATTGGGCTGTTGGGACTCGAAGTGTTACATCTGAAGAAGAATGCCAGCAAGCACTGAACTTCATGCGCGGGATGGGTTCTAAGTGGGAATCATTTGCAAACTGGTTGGTTCAAAACAGGTGCGCGTATATACTATGGTTCCAACGACATCATTGCACTATACCTCTGGTCGAAAGACATCGAGCCTTTTTCTTCGACACAAACCCAAACGAAGCTTATCATTACAGGATCAAATCACTCCCAGGATTTGCAGTCAGTCATGGGCGAGGACTCAAAATTCTTGATGCCCTGCAGCTCCCGCGAGAACTCGACCACACTGACGCAGAAAATATAAGCAAGAACTGTCCTTCGAAAGGTTTTCAGATACTTTCTACCCCAGAATGGAAACGAACTCAGTCGAAGGCTAGAAAAAGAAGTTTGGTGGAAGTCATTGAGATTGATGATCAGCCAGTCCCTGCGAGCCAACCCATAAAAGCAAAGAAGAATTCGAAGGCTTCTGGAAGCAAAAGCAGAAGTACGAAACAGGATAAAACAATTAATATGCTGAACTCAAGAATTGGGAAGCTGGAGAGCATGATTGAGAAGTTACTTGAAGAAAAGGCTTTGCAACGGTAATTTACGTTTAAATATCTTGAAAGCAAGAATGTCCAACCGTTAATCATATAAAATGAAGGTTTCATGGTATATCCACAGCAACTTAGTAATTACATGGCCAAAGAACTTTTACGTATTTTGCTTTGAAAAGAAAGAAGCAAAAGCATCACTTTCTAGTTTAACAGAAAACCCTAGAAACTAGTAAAAACTATCGTACAAAAGTATCTCATGTTAAAATAAATTTCTATGACGTCAGACTACATTCTATATTTGTCTTTTACATTAGAAACTGAAATATTGATGTGATTCATTGCACAAATGAACTCTATTTTTTGTTTCATGCCTGATCCATTTCTACTTCACGTTCGCAATACTTCTATAAACATTTGAAAAAATTCTTATAATCAATGGCCATGATTTAATGTATCTGAAATTTAGAAAGCGATTACATGCGTGTTTGGTTGCAAAAAGTGCCATCGAATATATATAAATATGTTTTGTATCGATAGGTAGCAACTGTGGAGACATAAACGGAATAAAGAAGGTGCGTACTTCTTTTGGGGTAATACATATATAATATATTCGACCTTCTAAGAGAATTCCCCGATGCGATTACATTTCTACATATAAAATTAATGTGACGGCTTCAAGTAGACTGTTGCACAGTAATTGCCGCTTCGTATCTAATCAGCTATAGATATACGCCTTAAAAAGAATAGAGGTGGTTGTACAGTGTTATTGAGAAGAGAATTTTTTTTTGTCTTGTGGACACGGTTCACATGTAATTTTTTCGATCAGTTTACTTCTTACGTATTCAAGTGAGATATCTAGAAGTATTTAGTGTCTTTTTATGAAACAGGTAAATATGAAAGTGATATGTCGGTAGTATGTACGCATCGATGCACAATAACGAAATACCCTAGGTGACTAGTTCATTTGCATTAGTACCTAAAGAGTTTTCATTTCGTTTCGAAATTATCCCATAATAACAGTATGTTTCTACAACTCATCTCGTTGTGAAGTTCTCAAATATTGCTTTACACAATTATTACTACTGAGAATTTAATGGTGTATTGAAATACGCCATGCCAGCAAAGGAAGTAAGGATATATTTTCGGAAGGATTAAATCTATGGTTTTCGGCTAGCCTTAGTTCGTATGTAATTTGTTCCAAAAGATTTGGTGTTACGTATTAGAAGAGCATATGTATAATGACAGAATGCATTGTCACAGGCGTACAAATCAGCTAGCAGAGTACGTTTGGCAAGAATATTTCATAAACAAATCTCTCATAAGTAGGTATGTACCCAATTCCACCTTCATTAAGATATTGAAATTAGCATATTTGAATTTTCAAATGTTTGGAATTGCTGTTTCTACCATTTTTTCTAATAATTTGGACATATTTCGGTCATGCATTTCATACTTTCAACCTTTTCCCCCCGACAGATCATTGCCTACTTTTCTCGTCGTCGCCTTCACAGCGAGCTCGTCTTCGTCTTCCTCGAGCACTACGATGGCCAATGGAAGTCGAACCCGCCGCGCCCCTGCGCGCCAGCACGATAACATTGAGGCAACGCCCCCCGGCCAAGCCTCGCGGCGCATTACACGAGTGGATAACGCTACGGCTCTTCCGGGCCTGACTCCGCGCGTAGCGCGTAAACGTGCGCAACGCCGCCGTCGTGCTCTGCACAATATGTTGCGCGCCGATGCCGAGAGGCACACCTCGCAAGAAGGCCCTTCCGTGCCACCAGTGCCCGCAAAGGACATTCCTGGAGCACCTATTCAACCGTCCGCGTTTGCCCCATCGGTGCCCCCAACCCCGCCTCCTGCGGCTGCATCTGCATCTGATCCGGAACATTTGGATGTGGCGGTGAGTCCCGGGATGTCTACTGGTGAGCAGAATATGCCATCTACATCTCAGGCACGCTACATTGGCGATGATCAGCATGGAAACCACTTCGTAGAGGTTACTGTAGTGCGGAAGTTTAAGGCTGCCATCAGGTGTCCGTGTGGTTCCCATTCATGCACGAAGATTATACAGGTAGGGAAGTACGGCTACTTGGCCGATGATGCTCAACAACAGTGTGCGCACTGTCCCGCTGGCAGAGATCGCTCTTTCGCTAGCGCCGCTGAGCTCGAAGGACACAATCGCCGCGCACAGGGATGTCGTTTGAATCGCGGTGTGGTCCTCCCTACGAACCGCAGGCCGAAAGAACGATTGGGAGATGTTCTCTGCAACAAAATCGACCGCTTGCGCCACAGAGTGAAGAAGAATGGAGTTCTAAAGTTTAATTGTAAGGCCTGCAAAACCTACGTGAACTACAAAGGCCGTTGGAGCCATTGCGCGTATTGCTGGCTTGACGTGCACGGCATCAAGCCCATTCCTTATTAGGTGAGATCCATAGACGATACCCCACTTGTTACCCCCGCCGCGGATGACAATGATTCCAGTGAGTAGAGCCGCGACTGTCTCTCCAAGATGGTAAACGAAAGACCTTAGCAGGTTCCGCTCGCCCCAAATGCACTTGCCGCCATTGTTTTAGCCTAACCCCGGCGCCCCACATCCCTTACCCGCCACGCTACAGCAACGTAGGGAACGAGCCGCGTCAGCAAATGCACTTCGATAAGCAGCGGGTGCTTTCGCAGGCGCCACGGGCTGTAGCAGTGGTGGATGCACAGCACCGACAGTGTGTAATGGGCCGCCGGCAGCGCGGGCTCTAGCGACGAGGCCCTGTAGCGCCGAGGGGCTATAGCGGCGGTTAGTGAGGTACCGCCCCCGGCGCGGGTTGTAGCAGCGGTGGGTGCACCACCGTGGCAGTGCGTTGGGAGCTGGTGGCGTCGTGGGATGTAACGGCCAGGTGCGGTAGCGTCTGCGAGTACGGAGCCACTAGCGGCGCAGGCTGCAGCGGCGGAGACGTGGCGGAGAGTGAGGAGCCGTCGGTGGCTAAGTAAAGAGGGGCAGCGGAAGGCTACAATGTCGGTGCATGCAGTGAGTGGGGAGCAACCGGCAGAGCGAGGTGTAGCGACGAAGGCCTATAGCGCCGAAGGGCTGAAACGGCGGTTAATTGGGTGCCGCCGGCATGGCGGGGCTGTAGCAGCGGTCGGTGCTCCGCAGTGTCGGTGAGTGCGAACAGGCGGCAGCGCGGAGTGTTTCGAACAAGGGCAGTTGCGGCTCTGAGTACGGTACCGCCAGCAGCGCAGGCTGCAGCGACAGACGCGGCTGTGGGTGGCTTGCCACCGGCGGCGCAGAGAGCAACGGCCAAAGCCTGTAGCGGTGGTGGGTACAGTGTGACCATAACGGCCAACGGCTGTAGTGGGTGTGGGTACGAAACCGGCGGCGGCGGAGGATGCAGCTGGACAGCCGCGACGGTGAGTGGGGGCCGCCGGCGACAACTCCACGGGATATAGCGACGGTGGTGAGTGTGGCGCCAGCGGCGTGATCTGCAGTAGAACAGCAATGACGCTGGGAAGGAGTCACCGCCGCCACAGGATGTAGCTAAGGCGGTTAGGGAGATGCCGGGGAAAACACGGGCTGTTACGATCTGTAGCGGCGGTGCGTGGGTGGGACCCGCGGCGTGTAGCACCTGCAAAACGGCGGTGGATACTGAGCGCGGAAGGCAGTAGTAAGAAGTTTGCGACACACGATGCAACCAAACAGCCGCAGCGGTAACCAGGAGCTGCCGGCGCCGGCATGACGGGGTGTACCCGCGGTCGGTATTCGGGAGGCGGCGGGGAGTCGGCAGTGAGGCGCGCAAACTGCAGTACAGTGTGTGGAACACCGGCGCCGCCGCTGTGTAGGATCTCGGCGGCGGTGGTGTGTGGAATTCAGGCCGAGACGCAAGCGGCGTACGGAGCTGCCAGCAGAGCCGCTGGCGGCGCAGGTGGCTCTGTGGTTGATGGGGAGCCGCCGGCGGCGTTGGCGGCGTACGGAGCTGGCGACAGGGCCGCCGGCGGCGTAGGTGGCAAGTGCGACGTAGCCGCGGCGGTGGTGGGAGAGGGCGGCGGCGTTGCAGCTGTAAATAAGGCGCCGCCGCCGGTGGTGGGTGCTGAGCCACCGCGGTTACGTGGCAAAACGGCGACGCTCGTGAATAACCGGTAGTTTTGCATCCAGTGTTTTTATTGAATAGCATTAAACTAACCGCACTGACAGTAAGACCCAAAGGTGTTTGTTTTGGGTGGTGACCAGGTTGGGTGGTGGGTCTGTGCCACATCCCCACCGCCAAAATTAGGCTTCCCCAACAGCCATCGATCACGTTCATTTAATTAGTAGCTGGAAACGATACATTCAATGCCTGAGGTCTCTCCGTCCTACTGTAGACGCGAGTTATAGATTGTACAGAACTGATAGCTTGGTCAAGGCAGCGGCCACTACACTGGAGAAGCTTGGTATCAGAGCATTTGAGAGATGGGAAAGATAGGAGCGGTTGGTTTTGATATTCATCGCCCATTCAGCGTAATCCAAAACCGTCTGTGATATCAATTATATTAACAGCTTGCCTGTAGTTGCCAACAAGGCGGGATCTGTAATTCATTTTGGACTTGATACATGGCGAAACCCCCATTCAAGAAGAGCGTTAAGCTCTGTTACGAATGCAGCAGTTGTCTTTTCTGAACGAGTGTTGATGGAAAGAGGCTGAGCCTTACGCAAACAATACCATTCAGCTGTGATGATGGAATCTAGATTTCTTTTTCAGGGTTTGGCTTCTGAACAACGTTGATGCATCAGTGATGTTCATCTTGCTGAAAGTAAGGGAATCAGAGCTTGTTGTAAAGTGTACTCCATTTCTGCATCTGCTTGTGTGTTACATCTTGGAAAAAAAATAGTGTGCAATTGTCCGATGGGCGTTTTGAAAACACAGATCATTGAAGTACCCGAAAAACGTTCGCGTCTAAGAATGACAGTTGGCTGGTAGTGGTAGCACGTCTCTACGGTTTAGCAATGCTACTATTGTATATACCCGACAAATAAACGCAGGAAGTGCACTGTCGCGATCATAGCACCGCGAGAACATGATCAAAATTGGACAGTTGCTGCTTTTGCAGCCCGAATGCTGCTCTGCGAGTTTTGCGTCTTCCTTCATAACAAAGAAGTTTTGCGCTTCCCAGTTAAGCCTCTTTACAGACTACCATGAACACAAGTGTACATGGTACCATAAAAGGCCATTAACAGGTGAATAGGAAGGAGATGAGCAACTCTATTGTTCTGGTGGTTGTGTTGGTGAAAGAAAGAAAGGAAACTAAGTTGAGAATCTCAACTTGAGATGCAACAACGTCATCCCGGAACGAAGAATTAGGGATTAAATAGCGACCTGGCGTCCCATACTCAGTACATTTAGTGCATTCGGAAATCGCTACATCGCCAAATGGCTAAAAATGAGCCACTGAATAGAAGCCAAGTTGCTCAAAATTTGGTCAGCGTAGGTCAGCGCAGGTCAACACACCCCGTGGCAAAGAATATGGTTTCACCGGACCGATCACGACTTTATCATAACAACCAACTTCACACACATCATTCTGAAATCCAAACTACTCCCACTTTTTGAGACAACAACAGCCGTAACATTTTGTGATAGTCCCTACCGTAGGAGTATGTCACGCGCTAGCCGCAAACTATTCTTGAAATAAATTGACTTATTGGCTATGGCATTGTACTACCTGAAGAATAGTTGCAAAACGTACCAATTATGCCCATTTGTCGGAATTACACTCCCAACCCTCAGCGTTTGGTTGGATTATGCTTTGTTTGTGCTCCATAAAGCAGTGAAGAAGAAAAACGCGACTCTGTTTCACATTCGTTGGCCTTTTTACCAAGAGCAGCAGGGATCAGCTGCTTTACTGCAGAATAATAGACACTTTGGTCCTCTTCTCAAAGGCGTTTTTGTCATCATTGATGGAGGACGGTTTAAATGTCAGAACTACGCTGACATTAATCTCCAGAACGCCTACTACGAAGGCTATACGCAACAAGAAGAGGTCACGAATCTGTTCGTTTTCAATTTCTATCGAAAATTAATTCATACGGCGATAAAACTTCCCCGGAAGTTGGCACGATACAAATCTCGCGGGCCGTTCAGGTCTGTACTACCCGAAGCTTTCTGATGAATTTTCTCCTTCTGGGATGGCAATATTAGAAGACTCAGCTTTTGTTAGCAATACCTTTTGTACTAATAGCAAAATTTAGGCGCGAGAAAGACAAACGACGGTATCCCTGAGTCGGCAGAAATGGCTGCTATAGACATTATTCTACACCGTATTATGCCGAGTGAACGACAAAGTGCCGAGTGGGGCATAAGAGCAATCAAGGGGTCCTTTGCTCGCCTCAATTCCACACTACCAACAGATGCGTGGCGCAGAGGAATACTTATAGAACTGGCTGTACGTTTACTTAACTTTCGTACGAGAGTGATGGAAAAAAATCGAATCGCGAGCACCTACAACCCAGCCTGAGATCAAGGCGCAGCCCGAGAAGCCAAGTGCGCGAATGCGAGCGCCAGCGAGCTTTAACGCACACGAGGCCCGCGCCAGCGGAAGCTCTGCACCTTTAACGAAACCTGGAACAGTTTTGTTACTAAGACTTCTTTGCGGAAGACGAGTCTGGTATTTTTCCAAGGATCTCATATAAAGCATTTCTCATTCTATCAATCACCTCCTTTGTGTCTTCCATGCTCTTGCTCACCTCTTCCTTCCACGCCTTCGCTTCCTTCCGTACAACACTGGCAAGAATAGCCTCGTTCTTATCGGTGGTACCATCACAAGCTTTTGGCGATATAAACGAATTTGCGATAACCCCCATAAACTCCGTCATTGACTCAACACTGTTTACAAGAACCTCTTCTGTCTTTTGTCGTTTGGCGTGCAGCCCCCCTTGGCCAATTGAGCGTTTCTTCTCGCTTGCCCCGATACAATTTTGTTCGCCTTTATCGCCAGCATCTTCATCTTCTTCATCCGAACCTTCTCCGTCGTCTGGCTTATCTTCAAGGAGCTTTGCAGCTATGGTCCCCTGAATATCTCTTGCAATGTGCTTCGCACGGCGGACTTCCTCAGGGCATGACGGGTCGCCTGTGGGTTTCTTTGCATTACAAAGTTTATCGAACTTGTCTTTGAGCGGGTCTTGGTCACGGGGGGGACGTTCGTTTGCTATGCATATGGTGTTGTAGTTCTTTTCGACGACAGCCCACATTTTGTTACCAATTGATTCCAGCTGCTGAACTGTATCTAATAAAGCTTGAATGTCCGGTTTGCTGTAGTTTGGAGCTCCACTGCGACCCTTTCTTTGCTTCTTTGGCGATTTTTTTTTATCTTTGCCCTTGGTCTTCTTTCCCACCGCTTTACTGACTGGTGAAGGACGTTCCTGCAGGGTTTTGGACGTATTAAATTCGGTAGAGCAAGCGGATGAGCGTTGCTTTTGTTGCGGAGTACTGGTAGAGTTGGAAGCCATTGGAATGATGTGTGTTTTTCTGAAGGACTGACTGTCGTAGAATGGTACGAGGGAGGTATTTGTGTGAGAATTTGAATGGGTTTTGGCTTACAATTTGGCCCCAATATCTGGCGCCATAATGTGTTTCGGTATTTTCGAATTGCTGAACACAGCGCCAAACGTTTGGTTATTTGACCGTCTGGCGATTTCCAAATGCACTCATTCGGCCACTTCAAGTCGACATGCGCCGCATCCCATCCCGAACTGCGAAGCAAAGTCGCTTTGAGCTGGGCTATTACTGACATGAGGGATCGGTCTGGCATCCCCAGTGCCGAATGCTTTTGTTCCTTTCCTCTTTTGCTCTTTTTCCAACATCTCACACATTCCCCGACCTTTTGTACCCTTGTATTTCAACTCATCGAGCGCGTCCATTGGCAAACAGTCCAAGGCAGCGTGTCATAACGTACGTGGACACGCGTGTCCACTGCTCTGGTAAAGCAATTGACCGCCGGCCAGACGGCCTGGTCGGCAGCGGTCATCGTTTACGATCACAGGTTGTGGGCTCTCACACCAACTGCAAAGCGTTCCCACCCAAACCAAAGGCCTCCGGCCGTGAACAACGGGCACAATACCGTGCAACCAAAGTCATCTCGCTCGACCTGTTTTAAAACGTCAATATCTCTCTGAAATAACAACCTAAATTGGCCAGCAACATGCAAGCTTTCTCTTGTTTGCCACACAACTATTGCAACTTACACCGCGAGTATTACCTGACACGGAGTAGAGTATCTAGATAAGCAGGCTTGATTTCAGGTACAAAACTGCACATCTATTACGGAGTGTCCGTATACCCTACCTGAAGCACTCGACTGATGGAACCATTAGGAAGCTGAGATGTACATTTTCAAGTGCATTCAGGCATGTGACGGATGTAGATACATTCCGCGCTTTTCGAGAGGCATATGACAGGCAATACGAACGGGAAACTGCACTGACAGTGTGCAGACACTGTGCTTAACCTCTTTACATAGCGTGAACAACGACGTTCTGTTTTCCCGGGAGAACGAGTACCCAGCTGCCAGGCATAGTAAACAAAACTTTGTTACATTCGTAGCATCGCTACCAATGTACCAATTGAAGCAGCCAAAAAGGGCTCCATTCTGTGTCATATTCATGCTTGGGATTCTGAATTGCAAGCCGGTACACTACCTCTTGAAAACAAGACCTGTTTGTCAACCGAAGATGAGAGCCTCCGCGTGGTTCTTGACGAGTTTAAGGACGTATTTCGTTCCGAGCTTCCAGATGAGCTCCCACCGAAGCTCAAAGTAGATCATGCAATTGAAACTGATCCTATGGAAAAGATACCACATCGTGCACTCTATCAGCTTTCTCCTGCGGAGCTGGTTGCCGCGAAGGAGTACGTAGAAAAGCTCTTGAGAAGCGGAAAGATACGTCGCAGTCGATCTCCCTACGGCTCACCACTGTTACTCGTGAAAGAGCCAGGTAAGGCTATCCGTCGAGTGGTAGACTATCTCGCATTGAACCGTATTACAAAGCGCAACAACGCTCCAATTCCGCGATGTGATGAGATGTTTGATCACCTGGGACAGGTGAAGTACTTTTCCAAATTGGATTTCAAAACCGCTTTCCATCAAGTTCGAATTCGACCCGAACATACTGAGACGACAGCGTTTAATACAAAGTATACCCAGTTTGAATATCTAGTCATGCCAATGGGACTTTGCAATGCGCCAGCTATGTTTCAGACGCTGATGGATCGGGTAATGCATGACTACATTCATAACTTTCTGTAGTTTACATTGACGACATTCTCATCTATAGCAAGACTAAGGAAGAGCATCTTCGCCGCATTATAATGGTTCTCATTCGCTTTCGAATGCACAAACTATATGTGTCGCCGAAGAAATGCCAGTTTATGACAAAAGAAACGGAGTTCTTGGGACTGCTCGTAGGTCGGGATGGGCTGAGAGTGAATCCAAAAAACATTGATGTCCTCAAGCGTTGGCCGCGTCCACGTTCGTTAACCGAGCTCCGTAGCTTTCTGGGTCTCGTACAGTTCTTCCGCAGGTTTATTAAGGATTTCTCGAGATGTGACGCCCCTCTTACGTCATTGATATAGAAGAATAAGGGAATTGGTGCGTGGTCAACGGCTGCAGAGTCAGCATTCTTGGAAATGAAGCAAGCTCTAACAACTGCGCCTGTGTTGCAAGCTCCAAATTTGGATAAACCTTTCCGAGTACATATCGATGCTTCCAAGTCAGCTGTCGGTGCTACATTATCCCAATTCGACGATGATAAGCAAGAGCGAGTTGTGGCGTACATGTCAAAGAAGCTGTCTCCCACAGAGCAAAATTACACTGCCAATGAGAGGGAGCTGCTTGGGTTGATTTTTGCCTTGCAACGTTTTCGTTGCTACTTAGAGGGCTCTACATATGACGTGTTCACCGACAATCAGGTCGTGAAACATTTTCTGACCAAGAGGAATGTGAACCGTCGTGAGGCCCGTTGGTTGGAGATACTGGCTTCATTCAACATTCGCCAGATTTCTCCTCAACCTGGTCGGATTCGCGTACTTGGTGATGCTCTTTCTCGTATACCGAGACTGGTAGTGAACAACTTTGCGTGTGAAATGTCTATCGTTGAAAATTTCGGGGAGATCACCGGCTCTTATGATTCTGACGCTCTATTCGGTCCTATACTGTTGGCTCTGAATGGCCAGTTTCCGGAGGATCGCAAGCAGAAGAAGCGCATTGAGTATTTGATCCCTAATTTTCGACGAGACGGTTGGAAACTTCTGTACGATGAGCGTCTTTGCGTTCCAAGGCAAAGTAGAATTAAGATCTTGGAATTTGCTCAAGATTCAAAAATGGGAGGTCAATTTGCGTTTAAAAAATCGCTTGCCCGCTTATCAGCATTTCACTGGAAGCATAAGATGCGGGATGTACAAAGGTAGTGCAATGGATGCCTAGTTTGCAAACAGAAAAAAGACCATCAAGTCCAGTGGCTTAACGATCCATCGCCATTACCAGTCCTGACTAGAAGATCGGGCTTGATTGCAACTGATTTTATTGTTGATCTTCCGAAAACGGAAAGAGGATTTGATTGTATTACCACATGGGTTGATTGTTTGTCTCGGAGAGTTCATTTTCTCGCATCAAGAAAAAAGGATGATGCACCTGACGTTGCAACAGCCTTTTTCAACCATATCATTCCTCATCATGGTCTTCCGGATGCAATCATTTCCGACAGAGACCCTCGCTTTACGTCAGCATTCTGGAAGAATTTAATGGAACGTTATGGGGTACATATGGGTATGTCATCATCTAGACACCCTCAGACCGACGGAGCATCCGAAGTGATGAATAGGATGGTTGAGAACTATATTCGGTGTTTCTGTTCATACCAGCAAAATGATTGGGATGTTCTACTTCCGTCGGCAGTGTTCGCCTATACCTCATCTCTGTCGGAAGACTTGGGAATGTCTCCATTCGAGGTAGATCTTGGTTGGAAACCTAAGTCCCACTAGACTTTCTTTATAGTGCAGAGGTACATGTTGATTCAGTAGAACAATTTCGTACGAAGCCACAATCTGTGTTTGAAGACGCCCAGTATGCACATCGACTAGCTAAGGCTAAGCAAACTGCCGAGTCGTCTGTGAAGTTTACTCTGCCAAACTATCGGATTGGTGACAAGGTGTTAATATCTCGAAAGCTCTTTAAGGATGCGTATTCTCGGCCCCAACCAAAAGAGATGTTTTCAGCAAGGCCCTTCGGACCGTTTAAAATTCTTCAGCTTGTGGGAAAGAATGAAATAAGGGTAAAGTTACCTTCTTATTTGAAGGCACATCCTGTGGTACATGTTTCTTTTACAAAGCTGTACGAAGAGCAACCGTTCGGTTTGGCGCAGCCATCACCATCCCGTGCAGCACCCGTGGAGATGACCTCACATGCTCCGCTGTTTAAGGTGGAGAGAATATTGAAACATCATCGTAGAGGACGGGGATATCAATGGTTAACACTTCTTGAGAACGCCCCAAAACATGACGCGGAATGGCAGCCAACGAAGGATTTTATTGAAAAGGATGGCACTCTCACAAAGGCATTTCTTGATTACATTGTAGAACATAATCTTCTTCGGCATACATTAGACTGTTTTCCCAGGGGAACGGCTATCGAACTGCCAGGCCTAATAAACAAAGCTTTGTTACAACTATGAATCTTTTGCAAACCACTCCAGCTGGCGTTTTACCGAAAAACTTTAAGATCTTACAACATCCAACCACCATCAATGGATCCTAAATATCAAAGACAAGGTCATTGAACACGACTATAAAGCTCTTCTTGACCACAGCTTTGCACCTTAAACTCCTAAAAACAAGAAGGCCTTTTTCAGTTTTCGCAGAATGATCATTAAGAGCGTAACTCTAGAAGTGGTCAACCTCATTTCTGATCCAAAAATCTTCACCAAATCCCCTGGTCAAATTGTTGAAGAAGTTACGACCATTCTCCCCAGCAAAGACCAAACTGGTTCGTTTTCCCTAATGAACGAAGCACTATATGTTTCTCGCTCCGGAACCATCGCCGCCTACATTGCGGAGCACTTGGCCATTCTAAAGAAACAAGTCATAGCTAATGCCCCAGGTATTCAATCAGAAGCATTCACCGTCAACTTCACCATCCAAGGACTAATACCGTACCAACGATTTGGAACTCAAGCCACAACTATGCTATTGAACTCCCAGCCGACTACAATCAATGAATTTCAGCTTAACCTCAAAGAATATGAGCGTTTACTACAATGGCAATCACAGCAAGTCTCTTCTTCGCCTTCCGGTTGCTCTTTCAAAAAGCGTTATAGTGGCAGGGGACATGGTCGTAGCCGTGGCAGAGGCCAAGGCCACCGTTACCAATACAGGCAAGTGACTGAAATGCTGTCAAATATATCCAACAAAATAGAGGAGATGCAGTCCGATAACAAAGCTCGCAAGCTTCGCGGCAGGGCACGTGCTAATGCCGCTCATGGGCAACCCGAAATATCGGAAGAGACCCTCCGGGATCTCATGGAAGTGGCAGACTCGGCAGATGTGGATGCAGAACCGCAGCGTAAGTACTTGCTTGACTCAGGTGCCCATCGAACAATCATCAATCATTCCGTCCCCAACACGACTAACCTGCCCCATTCTATCGTCTCAATAACGGCTTCGGATACACCGCTCCACACAACACAGTGGGGAACACCTCTGATCAGAACTAAGGCCGGCTGCAATATTGCTGTGCCAGCACTGCTCAACCCGAAGGTTAAGAGTGACCTACTCTCCGTCCAAACGCTCACGGACCTCATCGGTTCAGTAGTATTCACTCGGACCAAGGCCTTTCTGTTCCACAAGCACACGCTCCAATTGGAGGCAACTGCAACGTGGAACCAGGGAGCTTACCTCCTCGACCTCGCTCCGATAAATAGTAAAGCCCTAAATACCATATCTGAGACCTCCACGCCAGCCTTCCGCTCCCATCCCCGCATCCCCCAAATCGTCGCTCCCAACCTGCCCACGTACAAACGACGCCTTTCGTCTGCCATCAACCACCCGTCACGGACCTCTCACAACAACAGCAAGCCACTATCTCGATACCCGTTTCAACCCTTACCTGCACCATCCGCTAATCGGCAAACCATGCACGGTTGGCATCTCGTTCTAAATCACGTTCACCCTACAACTCTAAAACGCATGTCCAAACAAGGACTACTCTCTATGCCAAAAACCATAGCCCATGCCGAAAGCAAACTATCGTGTAGCTCATGCCTTCAAAGCCAAACTTCGCGTACGCCCACATCCCGCCACGACGCACAGATATCTCGCCGGGCAAGCGCTAACATCGGAAATATGCGGGCCCCTCCCCACACCTTCCCTGCAGGGCAACCGCTACTGCATGACATTTCTAGAAGTTAAGACTCGCTTTATGCAGGGGATAATGGGCAAAACACGCAAGGAACTCCCACAACACATCATCATTTTTACACTGCGGCACATCTGTAACCGTACTGGTCCCTACCCCATCGTGTACATAACCGACAACGCCAAGGAATATCTCAGTCGCGACATATCTCGTGTATACCAAGAACACGTCATTACCCACACAACCACGATACCTTACAACCCACAGCAGCCTGCTGTTCCGATAAATCCATACCGAACGCCTTAACCAAACTCTTCTGCACGCAGCTTGGGCTGCCCTTAAACATAGCCGTCATTCCGACGAATACTGGGAAGCAGCTATCCAAGACGCAGCTTTCAAATACAGTCTCATCTACCATCATGAATTGCAATGCACGCCATACGAAGCATGGTACCAGCGCCTCGCTCCTGTGAAGCGACTTTTCTCCTTTGGTCAACACGGCTATGCATTCCTCCCCATCGACAAAACCAAACAGAAGAAATTGGACGACAGAGGCATTCCCTGCCGTTATGTATACAGCCTTGACCACCACAATATCATGGTTTTAATTCTAGGCCATAGTCATCACCGCAAAGTTCGTATCGTCAACTTCCGCCCGTACATCCCTTCACGCGACCCTTGCTTCAACAACGCCAAAACCATCAAAGCCTAAAATCCTCATCCCACCCCTACAAAGATCAATTCCACAACGCCACCGCCACTTTCGTGGCAACAAGCATCACGCTATCCTGATGCACCAGACTGGGAACGCGCTCACAACGAAGAACTGGAAAAACTGGACAACATGATGGCTGTCAAATGGCCTCCACCTTCCGGACTTCCGAAACACCTCGTATCCTTCACAATTAATAACAGTCTGGTCACAATCTCCTCGGTCTGATGTCATTCCAACTGCCGTACGATCAATAATACTGGATGTAGGGCCGAACCTACTGGAACGAATTCACTGAGCCTGAAGGTAGGATGCGAATGAATCTTGGGTATCTGTTCTGTTGGTACCAAGTGGAGTTTCACGATATGGAAGCTCCCGAACGTAACAGATTATACCTCAGGCTCCCATTCTTTCAGGACATTGACTGGCAGGAGTCCTGGCGAGTGTTCAATCTCCTTGCGGAACCCACTTTTCCTTTGGTTTCCTACCACTCGCGTCAATTGATTAACAAACCGACGGACCGCCGCAACTGCCTGACCTGACACGTACTTATGGTGGAATGGGCCGTGTTCATTTTCATGCCATTCCTGGATACCTGCAGGTATGGAGTTCGGTGCCACGTGCGCACCACAGATTACCGAGTCTGGAGTTATGAAAACAGTTGCCCGAGTTCGGCAGGCCGTTTGGTTCGTCTCCTTTGGAAGATCATTGCCTACTTCTAAGGATTGGGGCATCCAGTACCTTGGCCGGGGGACTGCCTATGGAATTGAACCCGTGGAGACCCTTCTAGATTACCTACTCCGAGTAGATCGGGCCGCTATGCGCGGTTACCTTTGGTATGACTTCGAGAATGACAACTTTGCACCTATCCCTCGTCAACCTGCAAGAATAGACGACGGAAAGAGCTATCCGCCGTTTCTGGTTCGCGCCGTGCCAGATTCAATCCCCCAGAATAGCGTTGCGCCCTATTATTTTAAGGCAAGAGGGTTCTCCATTGGGTGTCTGGCTCGTTGCGTTGGGTCCTCCAGCTATTCTCAGTGACTTGGAAGACCTCTTCGCCCCCGGGACAGTCGCTGCTACTCCCGTTCCTGTGTCATTACCTCAGGATCCTCCGGTAGTTACCGAGCCCTTCGTTCCGGTGGCAGTGGCTTCATTGGTTGATCCTTCGACTATTGAGGCTCTTCTTTCAATTGGTGGTGCTTCGGCTTCCCCAAGTGTGGCAGTGCCTGCGCCAAAAAGTGACCGAATCAGTGGTAGAGCCTTCGGCCTTGTCGATCACTCCAAAGGTTTCTGGCGCCCTCGTGGACATTGCGCCCGTCTTCGAGTCCTCCCTGGCGTCTCTGACCGCAAAATAGGGGGCTTCGACTTGCGCCGCGTTGCAGGGCCTTCTGGTGGAGATGTGAGGGCACGGGTATGTTGGGAACTGGCGCCTTGGAAATATCTTCATGACGGCTGTGGTATAACAATAAAGTAGACAGTCCAAAGCGGTCTTGAGACGGGAGCGGCGGCAGCGTACAGTCGTGTGACTGTAATGAGTCCGAGCGGTGAGGGAGGGCGGAAGCACCGGGCGGTCGAAGGAAGAGTGGACGGTGGGTATCACCAAGCGCGTACAGGTGCCCGCAGAAGGGTACGAACGGTCTGAGAAACCTTGATAGAATTTACCGTGCGGTCTATCGTGAGTGCAAACTAACGAAGAAGACGTTCGGCAGAAGATGCTTGTCGTTTACGATTGGGAGGCAGTAAGATCCGAGCTACAACTAAATATCGGGTCTGGGCCCCCCCTACTGACTACTGTACGATCGGTCTAATTTGCATTGTCACTACCCAACCTGCACACGTGTCCAACTTGTACGCTGTGCCAACCCGTCCGGCGCTCGATCACCAAATCGTACACGTGGCGGTGCCATTGCACCGGCCCACCGTGCGTCTGTGTTCTCGGAAATGGAATTTCACATTCAAAAATGCTAGTTTTGGTGACCGATTATCTGGTGACTTTTTCCAATTTTTTTCCGATATTTGGGTTTGATATGAAGAAATACGTATTTGGTGTGCTAGTTTGACATTCAAAATTTACAGTTCTGGAAATTCGCCAGTTTTAGAATTTCAAATATGCTAGTTATGGAACTGGGGAGTTTCCAGAACTTCATATTTTGAATGTCAAACCAGCACACCAAATACGTATTTTCTCATATCCAACCCAAATATCGGAAAAAAATTAGAAAAAGTCACTAGATAATCGGTCACCAAAACTAGTATTCTTTAATGTGAAATTCCATTTCCGAGAACACAGACGTGCACTACCCCTCCGTACGTGGACGGCTAATCAGATACGCTGCGCACCAACTCGGGCCCACTATACTACAGATCCCCCTCCTACACTTGCGCTCCGCCCACAGAGCGTCGCGTAGCATCGCCAAGTAACTACGCCTATGTCCGCCTGGTTGAGAGGGGGGCATCGTATCCGTTCGGAAAATTTGCCCGGAAAGGGCGGGGCGAAGCCATGGCAAAATTTCCTGAACGCAGCGGCGAAAGGAGCCTGAGTACGAGTGGTAGAGTTCGAGCCGAACGGAAAGATACGAGGTAAAACGCGAGAGGGTAGATCAGGGACGCACCAAGTCTTTGTCCAAACGTACGAGGCGGTTCATGGCGCCGCGATCCGTGCGGTGTCCCCCACGTACGGTCTTCACCCGAGTCCGATCGGAAGCATACCAGTCGTCCCTTGAGGTGCCCATACCGGTCAGCGTACGGGCGCATAGGACGGAACTCTTGGCGTTCGGCACCACCGGTCGCGATGTCTACGTTTGGCGCCAACCACTCGGGAATACGCGCCAACCACGTGCTGAGTCCGCACGGTGAGCGGGAAGTCGCAGTATCCGATTCGGAGAGTTTGTCCGGAAAGGGTGGCGAAGCCATGCCCAATTTCTCTAAGATGACTGTAGCAGATATTGTGCGAATGGACTCTCCGGGGTGCTTCGGCCGTGATGCGTACGAGCGGACTTAGCGGCAGATGCTGGTCGCAGCGAAGGCGTGCGGGTATCCGAATCGGCGCATACAGTCCGTCTCGAAGGAGAACGTTTGACGAATGCCCGAATCGGTACACACAGTAGGCCTCGAAGGGAAACATCTGACGGGTAATTCCTTAACGGTCGATCGCCCGTCGGTGCGGCTACGTCGTGTCCGAAGCGGTAGTCCTGGTTCGCGAACGGACCGACGGTCGAAGGGCCGTCAGTGCTTATCAGGACCGTACGGGCAAGGGGTGCTTGGGGAGGTGAGGTGCGCCTGTACGAATTGGGGGCGGCGCGACGACGAAGCGACTGCAGCTCGGCGGCGGTGGGGGCGGAACGTCAGCTCCGCCAAGAAAATTAAATCAGCACTGACATTTCGTCCGCGCGGTGCCTGTACGACGACATAGGCGTCGTGGCCATTCCAAACGGTCGGTGATAACTCAAGTGTGGCGTCGCCGTCCTAACCCTCCCCTATAAGAGCGCAGACAGATCGCCCACATGCCCGAATCGGTTCACTCTGAGTCCAACCCCTCGCACACAATGGCGCCGAACCCGAGTGGCTCTGGCACACCATCGACGCCTTTCCGTTCGGTCCCGCTACCGGGTCAGAAGTATGACCACCGTTTCTGTCCTGGTTTCAACGCTACTCGTTGGAGAAAGCAGGTCCCGCTATCCGTCTCGGATATGCCCAGAAGCGGTTCCTCGACAGAGGGCGTTTCGCGTCGATTCCGACGGCGTCATCGATGCGGGATAGGGCGATTCGTAATCCAAAACGGACAAGCCTCGAAGCTTGGCAAGCCCGTTGGAACCACCTGCCTGGTGTGACCGGACGGAAAGACGAAGAGACCTACGGGCGGAGCGATATGCTATATCTGCGCTGCCCGGAGGACAAGTCCTATCAGGATGCGTTGCAGCGTCTGTTTCACCGCTGCTCGACCGATTCGGGCTTTCCCGAGAAGGATAGGAACCCGCTTGGACTGGTGATGTTCGAACCGCCGTACGACAAATTGTACTGGCTGGACCGTCAATGGTGGGGAAGTAACGGCGCGACGGAGGCGCACATCCAAACGTCCCACGGGTTCCTGTACGGTTGGCGTACCTTCGAATTCTTCGACGTCCCTACCCATCGCCAATCGGACTTGTACTGCTCCACAAACGAAGTGTGGACCAGCCTCGATGTATCCCGCAACCTATCCGTACCGACTTCGTCCGTGTTGGCATACCATTCGGAGGAGCTCCTCAAAGGTTCGCCCATACAGGGTGTCGTCCGTCAGGTCGTGTACGCCAAATGGGCGGTGTACGCTTTCATGGCGTTTCTACAGGCGGCTCACGAAGGTATCGAGGTCTTTACCCGTGCGGGGAACGATCGTCCCATAAGGAAGGTCAGACCAAGTACGGACGGTTTTTCCCGATGCCGTACAAGCTGGTGTGCATCCTGGGCGAGATGGGGCTCCAAAACGTTCTCCGTGGCACCGTGTTCCCCCCGCAGGTCGGCGAGAAACTGCTGCAATACTCATTGGAGACCGATTGGGACAACACCTCGGGGTTCTTGTGGTACGACTACTACTCCGATACGTTCCCGGCAATGCCTTCGACCGGTTCGGTAGCGACGCCGATCACTCGTGTCCTGAAAGGTCGGGAGAGTCTTCCCCCCTGGCCCTTCAAAACCGTTCCGGACTTCTTCCCGCATGGGTTCATGGCGCAGGACTTCGAGGACGTGGCGCCACTGCTGACTCCGATGGTTACACACGTTGAGGCGAAGACCGTCTTGAAGGCAGGAGTGCAGGCAGGATCAGGTCAGAAATCTTGGGACGAGTCCGGGTTCGCCATTGAGGACAGTGCCAGTCCCAACTCGGACGGTGATACGCACAACGCCTTTCTGGCTCTCCGTGCGGCTTGTATTCCGTTCGGGGAGGAGGAGCCTGCCACGCTTGACAACGCTCTGTTGGCGGCCCGAGCATGGATGCGCCGTGCGGTCAACGCCGGGATTGCTCTTCGTGAGCAAGCTCAGGCGCAGCTTAACCTGCTCGGCTACCTTCGGGCCCACTCCCTGTTGGTCTTGGCGTCTTATGAGAAGTCCGTGATGGCTGGTCTGGGTACCGCGCCCGGTGTGGATGGAATGTCGATGTCGACGTTCGCACCGCCATTGGAGGAGCTGGTGACTAAGTCCTATGAGGGCATAGCGCAGCAGGCCGATGCGGAACGTATCGTCGACCACGTCGTTAAGAATATGCGCCAAGCGGCGGGGTCCGTCTTCAAGGGCTTCGAGCTGATTGCGCCCAATGTTCCGTCCGGGGATGAGCCTGAAGGTGAAGGCCAATCCGGTGACGGCGCAGGGCCAAGTGGTACAAATGCGACTCCCAAAGGGAGACTGCCCAAAAGGAGGTGACTCCGGCGGTCGAAGATGTTCCCATGTCATCTCCGGGAGGACGGCAAGAGGGAACGGAGACCGTGACGGTTGAGGAGGACCTCATAGAGCCAGCTCCTGCGCCCGCAAGCCAATCGGGCGGTAAGTCGGGAGGGAAAAAGAAGGTCGTCGCCACTTCGCCGTGGCACCGCCTTGGCATTCCAGCCGATGAAGACCAGTTCGGGCTCGCGTGGTGGTTCCACTGCGGGGTGTGGTACCTCTCCGTGGGGTACCCGTGGGCGTGGCATCACGAAGCCCGGTTGGAAGAAGACTACTTAGTTGACCGTGCGTACTTGTAGCTTCTTTTTCCTAAGTAAACTTGTGATAGTTTTTGATGACCTGTGGGCAATAGCGTGTCATTCTGCGTGCGCTGTTATCGAAAAAGGCGGCTTTTTGTAGAAATCGAAAAGTAATGGACCAATAGGCGTACGTTCGTCGTGGTTTGCCGCCCAATGATAACGTAGTGGTGGCGTCTTTTGGTGTCCCACGACGGTTCACAGCTTTCGTCCCAGTACATAGGATCTCGGATCTCCGATCCGCCTTTCCCCCTCTCTAAAGTGTCGCCGATGCCGATGGGTTTCGGCGACGCCAATAGCGTGCGATAAAGTGTTGGGGGATGTGCTCCGGCGGTCCGAAAGTATCCTGATCGGTGCGGTATCCATGCCAACCTACGCGATATTCTTGTCCGTTCGGGGTGTCGCGATAGTCGACGACGCGTTCTACCACGCTTGGAGTTGTTCCGGGCGGTGGGGTAGGTTGGTCGTCGACGAGTTCGTCCGCATACGGTCCTTCAGGGTCGGCAGCTACTGTGCCGCGTGTCCGTTCGGAAGTGACCGGTGTGGTTGTTGACCGCGTGGTCGGCGCCTTTGTTACTCTGTCGATGCTGATGGTATTTTGAATACCGTCTTGGTCCAACGTGACGGTCGCATCTGTGGCGGAAACCACCTTGTACGGTCCTACTGTCTTGGGTAGTAGTTTCCAGTACGTACGTTCCTGATCCGTAAGGTCCTCCTCCGTGTTCTTGTAGTCCAGTCAGTCAACGAACACCTCTTCCCCGGGGGTAGGGCTCGGCGTGTACCGTACGGACTTATCGAAGTTTTCCTTATAGCGCTGTAGGGCGCGGTTGAACTTTGTCCGAGCGGTCTGCAGCGTGGTCTGTAGGAGCTTGAGCGTGTAGCGTTTTACGGAGCGGCAGTAGGCTGTGTAGACGTCGTTGGGTCCAATGACTTACTGGGCTCATCGAGCAGAACAATCGGTGGCTTGCGCGTTAGCGCAACGTGGAACGGTGCGGTACGGAGAGATCGATGGACCTGTAGGTTGTAGCCGTACGTAAGAGGTTGCACATACGCATGCCAAGTGTTTTGATGATCTGAGACGTAGTGTCGCAGTCTCTCCACCAGAGTCTTATTGAACCGTTCGGCCTGGCTATTCGTCTGAGGATGGTACGCAGTTGTCAGCACGTGTTTGGTTTCCAAGACGGTGCACACAGTCTCGAAGAATTTAGAGACGAGTTGAGTTCCATTATTGGTTAGCAGATAGTTGGGGATCCCATACGGATAAACCCAGTTTTCCAAGAAGGCCTTTGCCACAGCGGGAGCTGTATTTGACCGCATGGGGATTGAGCGAGCTATCTTGCTAAACCGATCGGTAAGAACCAGTATGTACTGGTAACCATTTACGGACTTCGTGAATGGACCGACGATGACCATCGCGACAAATCCCAGCGAGCCGGCGGCGGGGAACAGCTTCAACAGCTTCTGCGACTTGAAGTGTGTTCCCTTTGTCGCCGGGCATGTGCGACAGTCCCGTAGGGTCTGGAATACATCATTGGCCATATGCGGCGAGTAAAAGTCTCGATGGAGACTCTCGTACATCCGAGTGGAGCACGGATGGCCGACCAGACGGGGGTAGTGTGCCAAGTAGAGGACGCGTGCCTGCAGTAATGCAGGTACGATCTTCTGAATGGCACCTTCCAGTGGGGCTTTGGGCACTATGAGTGCGTTTCGGTCAATGTCGAACAGAGTGGCACCGTTGCCGATATCTTTCCGTACGGACTCGCAGAAAGAATCATCTGCTTGAGCCCGTACCAGCTCTTCGACCGTGACCGGAACGATATTGGTTTCCCCCGAGGTGACAGCTAGCAACTCGGGGATGCCGGCAGATTTCCGTTCGGGTGTTGGCCAGTCGACGCAGACGTCACTGTACTCATCGACCTTAACAGTAATGTTGGTGACGAAGTAGCTATCGTCCATACGGTCATTCACTAACAAGCAGGGGACCTCCTCGTCCAATGGGGTATCGTCTTTGCCATCCGTCGGGATCCGAGAAAGGGCATCAGCCGTTTGGTGTTTGATACCCGGACGGTGGATTACATCAAAGTCGTACTCCATTAGGCGTAACCGCCATCTTGCCAATCGTCCTCAAGCTTCCGCAAGGTTCAGTATTCACCTCAAAGAGTGGTGATCCGTTGGGACTGTGAACCTCTGACCTTCCAGGTACGGACGAAGGTGCAGTATGGCCCAGACGACCGCAAGGCATTCCAGTTCGGTAGTTGAGTTTTGCCGTTTGGTCTTGGATAGAGAGCGGCTCCAGTAACCGATCGGTAATAAGCCTCCATCTGGTTGCTTCTGCAGTAAGGCGCATCCTACCTGTTTGTCGCATGCGTCTGTATCCAGAACATACGGGTACCCTTGACGGGGAATGGCCAAAATGGGCGGACTTATCAGTCTCTGACGTAACTCGTCAAAGGCTTCGTATTCCGTATTGGTCACTGTTTCGAACTTCGTGGGTTGCCCCTTCTCCAACTTGCGGTTCAATGGAGCCGCAATTCGGGCGAAGTTTGCGACAAACCGCCGGAAAACGTTGCAGTGCCCCAAGAACGATCGGAGCTCCGTCTGGATCGTAGGTGGTTTGGCAGGCTTGATAGCGTTTTGTGTCTTAAGAGACACCTGAAGCTTTCCCGGTCGGATTACGAGGCCTAGATAGTCCACAGTACCACTGAAAAAGTAGCACTCGTCCAGTTGGAGAGTAACACCAGCCGAACGGAGCATATGCAGTATGGTCCGCACATGGTCATAATGCTCCTCAACCGTCCGGGAATAGATGATTACGTCATCAAGATACACCAGTGCGTACTGCCATTTCACCCGTGAAAGGATGATATCGAGAGCACGCTGGAAAGTACCCGGTGCGTTCTTGAGTCCGAATGGAATTCTCCGATAACTAAACAGTCCCATATGCGACGTGAACGTCGTTTTGTCCCGGTATGTTTCATCCATTTCGGTCTGCCAATAACCACTGTTGGCGTCCAAAGTGGAGAAGATTTGTGCATCTCCAAGAGAGTCGATGCACTCGTCCATTCGGGGTAGTGGGTATGTGTCCCGTACGGTCGCAGCATTTAGTCGGCGGTAGTCGACGCAGAAGCAAAGGCTTCCGTCTTTCTTGATTGCAAACACGACCGGACTGGCCTACTCTGTCGATGACGGTTCAATGACGCCATTGGCAGTTGCCGCGTTACTTACTTACGTTCAAGGTCTCTCCGAGCGGGTCCGGCACGGTACGGCATCTGGAATATAGGCTTAGTGCCTGGTTCCAGATGGATGGGGTGCTTCGCTGCCGCAATCGTTCCGAGATGGCCGTCCCACATGTCCGCAAACTGTCGAAGTAGCTCAATGACTTTATCGCGTTCGGAAACATACTCAGGACTGATCTGTACCTTGCTGGGCCAATCGTACTCATCTCTCCGTACGGTTTCTTGCTCCTGTTCGGTGTCCTTGTCTTCCCGTTCGGAATTGCTGTCCGAAATCGGAATGTTTCTCCCCTCCTTAGACTCCTCGCTCCGCGAAGATGGTTGCGGAGTTATGAGCGCTACAGAAGATGTAAGGGCAAGTACGATAACAGTGTTCTTGTGTAGTCGAACCGAGCGCTCAGAAAAGTTCGCTACGCGAACGAGAAAGGGTACGTCCGGTCAGAGCTCCATAACTCCACCCGCAAGGAGTGTGAGTTCAAGCACTGATCCCGTACGGTGATGAGACTGTAGAAAGACCAAGCCGGACGTTTTGGTGGTTATCAAGACGTTCGTTTCCGACATTGGAGGTAGAACAACTGGACGGGCAACGTGTATCTTATTAGATGGGGTTTCCCGTTCGGGTTCTGGTTCCGGCGCGGAAGGTGCATTTGGTCCGTAAGCGGAGGACTGTATAGACACTGGTTTGGAGTGACGCAGGAGTATTGTCCGTTTCGGTGGTAGTATTGCCAAGACGTACTTGTCAATAAAAGAAGTACCGAGTAGTACGCTGGTGGAGAGGTTAGAAACCACCAGGAACTGTACTCGTACGTTGAGGTCACCGATTCGTACCATAAGGGGGAGAACTCCCACGACATCCATGCGGTTCTTCGATGCGTCCGTAATTCGGGGTCTTACGTCCGGTCGGAGTTTTGAGCGCCATTTCGGAGGGAGATGGCGATCGTGAACCAGACAGGGCCCGGCTCCGGTGTCAAGAACTCCCGTTAACGGGTACATGACTGCCGTGTTGAGGCTAACCGACACGTGCAAGTTGTAGTTCGCGCTAGAAAAGAGGACCGTTTCGGCTTCAATATCCGTATCGGTCAGGTCACATATCAGGACAGCGGGCTCCCCTCGGATGGAGTCCGTTCGGTCTGTTTCTGACGGGGCGAGGCTAGGCCTCTCTGGAGAAGGCGATGCCTCTACGCTTCCTCCCGGTCGTTTTCCTGGTCGGGGACAGGGTCCTTGACCAGCATAGCAGCCTGTGTCGGTCTTGGTGAGTACGTCTGGCGAGGCTGTCCGCCCTGGCGATACCCTACGTTGTCCCTTGGAGTATCAGGTTTCCGTCCGGTCTGGTAGGCACTGTGGTAGCCTTCCTCGCGGCGTTGCTGACAATTAGCCTCCCGTATGGCCAACAGCTTCTCCTTTAGGTCCGGCGGGAGCAACTGACAGCAGTTGTGCTCCCGTGAGAGGCAAATCCGACACGGTCTAACTGGTGCCTGCCCCTGGGATTGTTGCACCCGGGAGCTGGAAGGGCTGGGGTGAGACCGAACGGACTGAGTAGGCGTCGAAGCCGAGGGCGTTGTGGGAGGCGAGGGCATGGAAGACGCGCGGGACACCGCGAGGACATGTTCCTCGTCTTCATCCGATACGGAATAGATCGAATTCGACCAGGTATCGATACTGTGAACCTTCCGAGCGGTACGAGAAGACTCTTTCCGAGCGGTTGGTTTTTGGGTATCGTCCCGAACGGACTGTCGACGTAAGGCACGATGGGTGTATCCGTACGATTCTGCGTAACGGGCAAGTGCATCGTACCCGACATTGGGATGCGAGGTGATGTGATTCCTCACATTTGAAAGTATGGCGGCAAGGAGACCTTCAACGAAGATCCCCTTCAAATTCCGATCGGTAAAGACATTTCCGCAACGGAGGGCTTTCGTCCAGAGCTTCTGGGCCAATTCCGTTTCGGACATGCCTGACGCTTGGCGGTAGAGGGTGAACTCTGCGGCCGCGTCGGCAATGATCTCATCCGTTGCGTACGTGGTTAACAGGAAGTTGACTACCTCTTCCTACGTATGGAGAGACTCATCCCGGGTACGGTCGACAGCGCCAGACTTACCTTCCAGCCGAGACTGAACAAATGCGGGCGCCGGTCCGGTCAAGTAAAACTGGAAACACCAGAGAGCTGCCCCCTCAGTGAGTCCGTTATGGTTGCAAGCGGTTTTAAACCGCTGTAAGAAATTGGGCACCGATATCGGATCCGTCCCGGAAAAGAAATGACCCTTCATCTGGACATTCAATTTCTTTTGGTAGCGCGCAATCGTGCGCGCCACCGGCGAATTGTACGTCTGGCTCCTTCTCAGCAACCTGTACGTACGGTATTCCACCACTTTGGCGAACTTCTCGTTCAAGGGCCTGATGCGTTTCAGCATCAACCTTTCCGAACGGGAACGATACCGATCGGACTTCCCCCCTCCGTCGAGGGTTGCGGGAGTGGCGGTCGACTTCCGAATCCATGCGGTCGTCATCCGACGATGACTCCGAAGAGTCCGAGTCCGTTCTGGCTGATCGTCGCCTTCTCAGGCGTCGACGATCCTTCCGTTTACGGGGCGCGTCATCAGAATCGGAACTTCCGTTCGGTCTACCGCCTCTGCGGCGGCGATTTCTCCTCTCGTCGGAGGAATCTCCTGAGCTTCCGTTCGGATCGTCCTACGAGTTGACTGGCGGGAGGTACACTTCGGTCGAACCCTTCGTTGGGCCCTTCTTCAGCTCCGGTCGGTGTTGCCTCTCGCCGCAAGCGGGTGCATTGTCTGTACGCTCAATAAGTGATTTGGGTGGGTGGGTCGGTATCTGAGCTACCGGTGCGGCCAGTGTACTGTTCAGAGCTGACGTAGCAGGTTCCGAACGGTCTGTCTTCAGGATATTCCTGACCATATCGTGTACGATCGGTGAAATATCCTGGTGCGGAAGCGCCGGGATTCGGTCCTTGAGGTACGTCTCCACGGCCATTGGGACGTGGACCTCAATTTCCGTTCGGACACTCTGTAGGGCATATGGAGCGATCCCTGCCCAGAGTTCCCGTGCCGTAGTTCGTTCGGTAGGGGATAACGCCGCGGCACCAGCATCGCCCTGCGGCGTCTTCTCCGTTCCGGGAAAGAAGGCGAGAGCAATTGCCTCGTCCTTGTTCGGTTCCGACTTTGTCCTGTTACGTGCGGAACCGTTTCGGATCATCCGTTCGGGCTCGTCTGAAGGCGTGACTTAGGCCGTCGAGTTACTTCGGGTGCTCCGGCGGCCAACCAAAGCGGCATCCGACGCGACACGAATTGCGACCGGTACGGACTTTGCGGAGTTTTTTTCGACCAAAGACCCTTCACCCATTTCTCTGTGCGGGCGATGACTCATACTGTACGAATCGGTTCCACGATCTGTTCTGCCACTCCGTGCGGTCTCGAATTCCACTTCGAAGTTGGGAGACCAATGGTATAACACAGTAAATTAGAGAGTCCGAAGCGGTCTTGAGACGGGAGCGGCGGCAGCGTACAGTCGTGTGACTGTAATGAGTCCGAGCGGTGAGGGAGGGCGGAAGTACTGGGCGGTTGAAGGAAGAGTGGACGGTGGGTATCACCAAGCGCGTACAGGTGCCCGCAAAAGGGTACGAACGGTCTGAGAAACCTTGTTAGAATTTACCGTGCGGTCTATTGTGAGTGCAAACTAACGAAGAAGACGTTCGGCAGAAGATGCTTGTCGTTTACGATTGGGAGGCAGTAAGATCCGAGCTACAACTAAATATCGGGTCTGGGCCCCCCCTACTGACTACTGTACGATCGGTCTAATTTGCATTGTCACTACCCAACCTGCACACGTGTCCAACTTGTACGCTGTGCCAACCCGTCCGGCGCTCGATCACCAAATCGTATACGTGGCCGTGCCATTGCACCGGCCCACCGTGCACTACCCCTCCGTACGTGGACGGCTAATCAGATACGCTGCGCAGCAACTCGGGCCCACTATACTACAACGGGGCGTTCCTGGGTGCGTTCTTTCTCGAAATTTGAGGCGCTCAAGTCGGAGACGCAAGAGTTGCGCTCAAGCCTCGGGACTGTCCGTCAGGAGAACATGCCACTCTTTTCCCAAAAGGTGACAAACAACTTAGACCACCAGTTTGGGTTGAATTTGGTTCACCTGACGGATTCTGAACGTTCGAATGACCCGGATATTCGCCCTGACGGTGTTCCAGCTCCTCCCAATAGTGTGCCAAACAAGCGAAGCCGCCGCAATCATCCTTCTAGTGGCGATGGAGGCGCGACAGGTGCCAGTGGTGCCTGACCTGCATCGGCTTTCTAAGGTTACGCGTGCTCCTTTAGGCTTGTAGGTTCATTTTGTAAAGTTATGCGTTCTGCTCTCAAGTAGCTTCCCTTCCCCTCAGGAGCACTTTGTACCAATTTGTCGCCTCGCCATACCAGCGAGTTTCCATTGGCTAGCATATGGCGGCGGAACGCTTCGCTGTGACGGTTCATCAGCAAACGGAATGCTGACAATCTGGCGCAATCCCCTGGTAGAACGCACATTGCTGGGTGCCACCTGTGGGCCCTTCGGGCGGCACCAAAGGGTACAGAAATCCATTGGAAAAACCCAGCAGGTGATTGCATTGGTCCGAGCGGGGTCAGATGACGCGATTGCGCGCGCGTGAGTGCCGATGGCGGATCAAATAAAGTAATTGCCGGATTTTTTGAGCTTGCCAACGCTTTGCCCTCGGTTCAATCGCTGAACACTTGCGTGATCACCTCAAACGGGGAGAGATCACCGATTAGAGAAGAGTCCGAATCCGGTTTCGGCTTGTCTCTCCGCGTCTTCGTTTCCGAGATCCGGCCGATTCTTTGTTTTCGGCCGTATACCCGCGTTGCAAAGCATCTAAAAAATCGATGCAATTTCCAATGGATTTTTCGAGCGGCGTACGCCCCCTCCTTAAAGGCGCGCTCCGTGTACCCTTGCTCCCTCTAATACCTTCTGATGAAGTTCTCCGGGATATGAGCACGTGGGTTTCAAGAATCTTGCGCTGGTTGGACGCCATACCAACGGAATTTGTAAATTACATTGCTCTTGTCATCGATACCGGCGGAAGCGATGTGATCGACCAAGTACTCTTTTGCTGACAATTCCTCTGGTACATCCATAGTTTCCAACCAAGCAAATCCCTTAGGGGGAGTAGTGTTAGAACAATGCGCTGGGCGCACTTCACTATGGGAGAAACCGTTCCCCTTGGGGAAGACTATGTCCGTTGGAGATCCTGAGATTGTCAAGAAAGGCCCAGGACCTTGCGCAGGGCGCGTCTGCCTGTCGGAAGGTGCTTCATCCAAAAGAGCTAACGGCTCTTCTCGAAGATCGATCTCTTCCAGCGGAGCAAAAGCGTAGGTAGGTGGGTTAGTGCCAATAAAGGAACCGTTGGGGTCCACCAGACTCGCCCTAAAATCGACGGTCACAGCTTTCGGACCTGAAGTAGATACGCCATCGGTAGAAACGCTATCATTTGGCGTAACTGTAGGGCAGTCGGCCACAACCCCATGCGAGGATGAAACATTGGTAAGGGCTCCACCACTGGAGGGAAGAGTCATTGCCTCCCACGTTGTCATTGGTAGCAAAAGAACTCCATCGGAATTGGGTGCCGTACCATTGGTTCCCGCTGGAGATACATTTGAGGATGAGGCTTTTGGGGCGCGCCAGACGCCGTCAATCGTTACAGTATCCTCAAAGCCATCTCTCTCGATCGTAACCGTGTGTGTAGACGATCGCAAAACCTTAAAGGGACCAATGGGCTTCGGCAGGAGCTTTCTAGAAGCCAATTCCATTTCATCCAATAGTTTATCCGACGGTGCCCGGTCTAAGTAGACCATTTCTCCAGCCCTAAAAGAGGGTGCGTGTCGGACACCCTGGTCAAAGTCAGCCTTGTACCTGAGCTGGGCTCGCGACAAAGTACTATTAGCCGTCTGGAGAATATCATCGGTCCGGCGGCGGGCATACCTCTTAGCCTGCGTAGGAGTCATACCTTCGGTAATGTCTTGAGGGAACCATGATGTTTTAACCCGCACTGCCAATGGTAAAGGCTGCCCAGTTAAAGTCAAGTCGAATGGGGTAGTACCAGTGGACTTATGCATTTGGGTATTGTATGAATAAACCAACAGTTCTACGTAGTCGTCCCAATCCAACTAGTGCTCAGCAGTGTAGTGGACCAAACGATTGACAAATGTCTGGTTAAAGCGTTCGGCCTGGCCATTGGTTTGTGGATGTTACGCCGTCGTGGTGAACTGCTTGATGCCCAGTGTGTTGCAGACCTGAGAAAATAACTTCCACACAAACTGATTACCGTTATCCGTTAAGAGGTACAAAGGTAGACCATAAGGAAAGTCCCAATAGGTAAGAAAGGCCATTGAAACCTCCGTTGCGGTGGTATTCCTCAGCCATATTTCCCACGTGGTCTTTGTGAACCTGTCGGTAATAACCAGAATAAACCGATTCCCATGGAGAGACTTCGGTAAAGGCCCTAGGATGACCATCGCGATGAACTCTAATGGTCCAGCCGCTGGGAACAATTAGAGCTCAGCCTGATGCTCGAGTCCCACGGACCTTGGCGCAGGATGGACAAATCTTCGATGTGTTCCAAACATCCTTTGCTATGAGAGGATAATAAAAGTGCTTCCTAAGGGGTTTATACATGCGAGTACCTCCAGGATGACCAGTAAACCGCGGATACTGCGCAAGGTGGAGAAACCGTGCTTGTAGGGCTTTCGAGATGACCTTCTGAATGAAACCATGAAAAGGAGATCTCCGACACAGTAGTACCAACCAGTCAAAGTCAAACATATATCCCTTGGTCCTGACGAGTGTCGCCTTTTATTTGCAGAACTCATCTTGTTTCTGAGCCTGTCGTAGATCTTCCAGTGTGAATGGAAGAAGTTCTTCTTCCTCTGGCACAATCGCATGAACCTCAAGGTCCAGTTCTTCGTGATAACATTCCTGGGGCCAGTCCAAAAAATAAACTTCAGTCGGGTCGACTTCGCTGTCAGCGCACTGCAGTGTAGCCAACAGGACTTCACCTTCTGGATCTGTTTCGTACCCATCAAGGTTTAGCGTCGGTATCTCGTCTTCTAAAAGGGTATCGTCGCCACCGTCGGTAAGTATCCGACTGAGCGCATCCGCTGCTTTGTGCTTCTCTCCCGGCGTGTGAGTAACATAGTATTCGAACTAGGACAGCCTTAGCCTCCACGCGGCTGACGTATTGGACGCATCCGTCATATTCAGTAGTCAAAGGAGGGAGTGATGATCTTTCTTGATGGTGAATCGAACTCTCTCAAGGTAGGGCCTTAAGGTCAACACTGCCCACACGATAGCCAGGCATTCCTTTTCAGTTGTGCTGTACTTAGTTTCAGCCTTGTTGAGAGTCCTGCTCCAGTAACCAATTGGTCGGTAATCATTGGGGATTCTTGTTCTTGTAAAAGAGCACACACAATCTGACCAGCGGAAGCATCTGTGTCCAAGATGTAAGGCTTGTCCGGCTTTGGCAATGCCAGTACTGAGGGGTTCAGGAGCTTGTCTCTCAAGGTTTGAAACGACTCGTATTGTTCATCCGTTGGCCAGTCGAATTCCGATGGTATACCTTTCTTGACAATATCATTGAGTGATCCAGCAATCTTAGAGAAGCCTTCGACCTACGGTAGACATTGCATAGCTCTAGGAAGGAACGAAGTTTAGTGTGAGTTCTCGGAGGTTTCTCCATACGGATTGCATCTGTTGTCCTTTTGGCGACCTTTAACATCCCAGGGTGACCCATGTTTCCAAGATAATCCATAGAGGCCTGAAAAAAGAAGCACTTTGATAGATTTAGAGTTATCCCGGCTTCTTGTGGAATCCTCATGATAGATCTCACGTGAGCAAAGTGTTCCCGAATGCATTTCGAAAAGATGATCACGTCATCCAAATAAACCAGAGCGAACTTACATTTCACTCTAGACAGGATTATATCCATAGCCTGTTGGAAGGTCGCGAGTGCTTTCATTAAACCAAAGGGCATCCGAGCAAAACGAAACTATCTCTCGTGGGTTGTGAACTTGGTAAGAGACTTCGCTTCATCATCCAATGCTTTCTGCCAATACCCCAATTGGCATCAAGCGTCGTAAACACCGTCGCCTCACCTAAGGAGTCGAGGCAGTTATCTATCCGAGAGATATGATAGCTGTCCCGTTTTGTCAGTGCATTAAGCCTTCGGTTGTCCATACAGAACCTAACGGAGCCGTCCTTCTTCGCCGCGAGGACGAATGGAATTGCCTACTGTAATTCGTGCGGAGGGGCTGGCTCAATGACGTTAGATTTACGAATATTTGCCAGTTTCTCAGAGACGATCTCGCGTCCTTCAAGTCCTGTACGGTACAGTTGTTGATAGACCTGTTCTGCGTCGTCCTTAAGGACTATGCGGTGCTTCGTTGCTCGTATCTCTCCAAGTTGTCCGGACCTCATGGACTCGAATTCTTTGAGGAGCTCGATAACCTGAAGACGATAGGCTTCGAATTCTTTCCGGAGGTTTACCTCCCCCTCCCAACTTTCGACGTCCTCGTCGGGGTAGAGTTAAGTTCGTTCCACAAGATTTCCATCACAGTCATGGGGGCAGGAAGTGCAATTCCAGTGATAGTACCCTTTGGTAAACGTACCGGGCGGTCCTGGAAGTTGTTCATGTTAACCATGAAGGTATCCTTCGGTCTGCAGTCCATGATTCCAATGGCCATTAGGAAAAGGTGACGCTGAACCCTCTTAAAATAATTCCGAAGCGTCACCAGGCCAGCAGTCTCATATTGTGCGAGAGCGGCTATTTGTGTCATAGGAGGTATAGTAATTGCCTTAGACAACCGAAACTTATTAGAAACAGTGCACTGCGCCAGGGGAGAGCGACGGGGTTGGCATTGAGACCATATTTGGAACCGATGATAGCAACAGGACGGGTGCGGTAGAAAGATACTTTCCGAAGACCGAGGTATATCGCTTTGACGTAGCGGTCGATGAAAGATGTTCCAAGGACGCACTCTGCCCCTAATGTAGGACAAATCATGAACCAGGTACGAACCTGTAGGTCACCCAATTGTAACCAAAGAGGTATGATTTCTTTAATATCCATAGGTCTATTAGAAGCATCAGTAACTCTTGGAGTCTTCCGTACCTTCACCGCGTGCTCCCAACTGACCGGCACAACCTTTGGATGAACTAAGTATGGACCTGCCACTGTGTCCAAACGCTTTTCACGGCCCGAGACCTAGAGGTAGTTTTTCCAATGGTGTGTCGCACTTTGTAGTTTTCCTTTCGCAGGATACAAACTGGCGTATCCCCTTCGGCTTCCATTTCGTTACACCATTAGTCCAGGCTTCTCTTATCATCCAGTAGGTTCTGAGGTTGAGTTTCCGAAGGTAAGCAGGATTCCCTTGAGGGATTCTGTTTACCCTGGGCAGTGAGTCGGGAGTTACCTGAGAGGTGGTTCGCCTCGCACGGCTCTTCTATGCGTTTTCCGACTGAGTTTCTCCATCAGTGGGTAATTCGTTGCCAGTGGCCTGCACTTCCTGTGGAGCATCTATTGGCATAAAAGTGAGATCATTATCCATCGGAACCGAAACAGAGTTAATCTGGGGACCCTTTGGAGGCGTAACCAAAGGCGTAACGTACCTCGAGGCTCCAGGAGATGACGTATAGCGCTGAGTCTGACGGTTAAACATTCCTTCGGGTCTGCGCGCCTGGTAATTATTATTCCTTAAGGCTAGAAGTTTCTCCTGCGTTTCCTTTGGCGAGAACTTCATGCAATCATAAGGGGTAACCTTGGACAAGCATATATAGCAAGCCTGCGGAGTGCGTTGGAGGACATCCCTACGTGACTGGATTGGTGAATACCTTGGCTGACCTGAAGAGGGGATTGTGCCAGTGCCAGTGGATGGGATCGACAAGGTACCAGAAGAAGCTGAACCACATGACACGGCGAGCACGTTTCTTTCGTTCTCGCACAAACCCGAGGTAATGCTGTTCCAGCTCTCAACCATATTGGCATGAAAACTCTTCCGCACAGGAGAAACTCTTCCTCTGGATTCATGATCGCCTCCCCGACGTAAATTCCTATACTTCTTGCCATAATCTTCGGCTTAGTTCACCAATGGTCTATAGGAGAGACTCGAAGTATCCATATGGTGATTGCGAACGGGCGTTCTTATGGCAGGCAGCAATCCAGCCATGAAGTAATGCTTCAACCTCTTCTCGGAGAACACGTTCCAACATCTATAAGCCTTTCTCCAGAGGTTGTCAGCGTAATCCTTCTCGGTCATGTTGGAGCTCTGCCCGTAGGAGATCACATCTAGATGGGCGTCCATGATCATGTCGTCCGTCGCGTATGTTTCCAATAGGTAATTCACCACTTCTGGATAGGACCTGAAGAGTTCCCGATCGGTTGCATCGACGGGATCATTTGTCCCAGAGATCTTAAAAACCACATGGTCGTGTGCTTGCCCATGATGGAAAAACTGAAAGAGATACAGGGCAGCTCCTTCGTGGACACCGTTCTGATCATAAGCCATACGGAACAGACTGAGAAACCTAAGGATAGAAATTGGCACGGATCCCGAAAATTTTTCCGTTATGGTTAGCTGCATCCGTCTGGCCCATCTGGCGACCTTTTTGGGCGCCGAGAACGAGTACCGCGTTGACCGATCGGCCAGGCGGTAGGTGCGATAATCCAAGACTCTCTTAAAGAGTTCATTGGTTGTTACCAACAGCTTAAGGCGATGAACAGCCACCTCATCCGTTTCCGAGCCACTGGAATTTGGCGAATCCCAATCGGATTCGCTATCGCTGGAATTCCTACGGCTTTTCCTCTGATTCTTCGACTCCTTCCTACGGTTACTTCTCTCCTTCCTACGGCAGCACTCTTCAATTCCATTAGTCGCTCTTCATCTTCAGAATCAAAACCAAGGGGATTACGGAGGCGCTGAACCCGGTTGTACCTTACGGATTGCACTTCCATTAGGCCTTCTTGCCGAAGAGGTTCTCTTCCACTCCCTGGACGAACGTCCGATTGGTGTACCTGCAGTTGAATCTGGCGAAGAACTGGCAAAGCAGCTGCCCTCGTTGGTTCAGAACGGCGTTTCCGTACGGATACCGACAAATTACTTTGAATTTGGCCCTGGAAGGGCTGGGTGCCTATCTGGCACTTTACCTCACGGCGGATACCCATTCCTAAAGAGTGCACAAATGAGGTGGACTTTAGAACCTTTGGGAAGACACGTTCGACCAACTGGTCGGAATGTTCTGCGAGAGCGCATGTGGCTCAGAGATCCACAAGGGTCTCGAGTCAAGCGTCGAGCAGCTCTCGAACTCCCGACCAAAAACGGTCTGCAAATCCATCAGTATTAGTGGTTCCAATGGCTTCCTGCGGTCCTGCCTCTCGTATACTGAGCTGCGAGTGGTACTCATCGAGACGTCCCCGGAGTCGTTCGGCCAGAGAGGCCTCACGAGAGATTCTCTCGGGGTTTTCCACCGGAGTGAGGAGATTAACCTGTGGTTGTGAGCGTGTGCTCCTACGGGCACTCTCGTTGTCACCGTGCTGTCCAGCGACACCAGCGTGTGGCGGTGGCGTGGCACTGACCTGTGCCACAGGTGTTCGGGGGTCTTCTTGTACGGGTTGATTGTTATTCATTATGGCGGTTGCTATCTCTACCAGTCCGTCGGTAGTTCTTATCCAATGTTATAATTCCGGCAAGTTCTTCTATCCCAAGGGTCGATGTTCAATCTTCCGTGCGGAATTCTAGGCCGGGAGACCAGAAATGTAGTATGATGGCATGGTGCACTAACCACGGGGAGAAACGGTCCAAAGAATAGGGGGCCAACGGCGAGACCACTGGTACGGCAGTGCAATGGGCCGACGCTAACTGTCGTGCCTACAGGAGAGGGCGTGCGATGTAGCAACGGCTTGTAAACATGAAGGCAATAACACTACAGCAACCAAGGAGGCTAGAAGTAGTCAAGAGGTGTAGAGCAACGTTATTCGCGGTACGTAGCCCTTTTCACGAGTCATACATACCTCATTAGTGATGGTAGGACTTGGCTCTGTATATGGGGAGGTATTGGACCCTTCGTACAGGTTGATGGCATCCAAACTGGACCCTGTCACCTTTGGCAAGATGAGTACAAATAAAACATGTTTGCGTGTGCATGGCACCCTTTATAGGGGAATTTCTAGATATAATTTACTTTATTTAGTGCAAGACGTTACAGTCGGATGGCCGGTGCCATAGTATATATCTTGGTGATCTCGGGCCATCTCGGTCAAGTAAACGCTAACAAGCGAATGTTCGGCTCTGGCTCAGGAACCCCTGGTACTCGGTACACTCCTCGCGGAGAGCCGACTCCTTTCGTAGGACTATTCACCCACCTCGTGGAGCTTCCAACACGTCCACTTGTCGGTGTGTATTTATAATCACGTATGTGTTTGTGTTCTTCGCCCGTACTGTACAATTATCGCTCCCCCGCATACCGGTGTCGCCCTTTTTGTCCTGTCTTGGCCTTGATCGTGGCCTTGCCAGTCGCGGTTCGTGTCCTCACAACCGTGTGCCCCCGTTCCACTTCTGTGACGTCATCACCGACTCCATCGTTGTATAGATCCGACTTCTTGGTTTCTACGCCAGTTCGTTCGTCGAGACGGTGAGTCCCGGTCTTACACCTGGCTAGCGCACTCACCACAGGTGGCTCTGTTCGCCGCGCTTCTCTCTATAGAGGAAGGCCCCGAACACTTTCTTGTGTCTCCTCCCTGCAATGGTTTTGCCCCGCAAGACGGTCTCTGCCTTTACCCCAGGATGGATGCTTGCCTCAAGTAACCTAGGTACTGGCTGCGAGGCGCCTCAACCGCCGGCGTGGTGCACTGTAGCAGTGTGTACCACGTGTACTAACTACACTACCTATAGTACAGAAACTGCAAATTAGAAATTAGTAGACTATCGAGGGCTTGCCGATCCCCACGTGTAACACCTGTGATCACCCCTGGGCTTGCCAGCAGTGACCACCCGAGGTGTCTAGGCGGCGAGGATCATAGTATTACACCAAGTGCAACTCGCTCTGGTTCTTCGTGGTTGAAATTTTCAACCACAGTAGCAATACCATCGCCACCAGAAGTGAAGATATGATTCAGTTCAGAGATATTCGCCGCAGTATCTTGAGGCTCTTCTGGAGGGCTCGAAGCCACAAAACGGTTTGTGTTTTCATTGGATTCGCTCGTTTAGAGAATGTACGGGCTGGTTGCAGGGGATGTAGCGAAGGCAAGATTTGCAATCTTAATGTCGAAGCAATTGGTGTGCTTTGAGGTCAATGTCTCCCTCAACTGTGCAGCATTGTGCGCAACTGTCACCTTCTTTTCGATCTTCTTCTCTCCAGTACGAGGGTGCCGTCATCTGTCAATGCGCTTCCCTATTTTTTTGATTTTGTTCAATACCAGTAGTAGATGCTGGGCCTTTGTAGAGAAGTATCAGAGTTTCTGGAAGAAGAGGAAATGTACCTTGCAACATATTAATAAAGGGTGCCATTCTTGCAATTTTGCGATCAACGGACTAGGCGATACGCAGTGACGCATGAATTTTTCTGTGAGTACCTCTAGGTCCGAACCCTCTTTCGTCATCATTGCCAATGCCTCATGACATTGCGTAGCTAGTTCGCAATTTTCCAAGCCAATAAAACCATCCCCGTATGTCTCTCTCAGAGAGTATCTCATAGATTTGAAAAGAGGATCACATAAGAAGGTTAAAGCGTGCACAGGAGAACTAAATCGGCTCCACTGGTACAATCAACCGTTTTCAAAAAGAACTGTATCTTTTTGAGAGTCTTTTTGTGTCCGTAAGAGAACACGGATGTAGAGAAAGCAAGCATAAGCAAGTGGCATGGGAGCAGAGTCGCCCTCAAGAACTCCAATACACCTGCATATTAGAGCGAATAGAGCGTGGTCTTTTCGGACCGCACTACAATATTGCGAGTCAAAAATAACCTGAACTAACTCTCCGGGTAGTTAATAGTCTGAATCTACTCCAAGAGATTGCTTCTCGTGGAATACAGCATACGGAATAAAAGTGATAACTGACTTCACCTGTAGGATTCTCTCGCACATCAGGTTGACTGTCGACCACCTCGATTTAGGATAAAGTTTGCAACAATATCCGTTTCCTAAGCGAACCATGCATACTTTTTCAAAAAGCTTGCTTAACATTCCAGTATTCCTAAACGTCTTTGCTACATACATAGATTTGCGAGCTGTTGCACCGATGCCGCTATTCTTGCCAAGGTCCTCTGTGAAATTATGTAGTGCATGCGTGGGGCACCCATATGAATAAAGAAACAACATTTCCTTCTGGTAGATGTCCCGTAGCATTCGATATCGAATTACAGGAATCTGAAATGAAGCCATAGGGAACGAAGCCACTGTGGCGATTTCCCAGACAATGTACAACTTCTTTAAGCTTTTGAAACAAATTTTCGGATGTTTCACGCTTTAAGTCCGACTGCAAGTACTAAATGAAATAAGGCAATGGAGTATGGATAATCACATTCCTTAGAGATCGAGAGACTAAATCTGTTGCGCCATCTATTCCGAACACTCCACCCCTTTCCTCTTTGATACTCTTGAGTACCAGGGCCATAGTCCGATCATATTCTTCGTCCAATAGCTCGTTGCTGATTCGACGAGCGGAAGGAGGCTTCCAATTTGGACGCAACGAGTTCCAAAGTTCATACCAGCTCTGATGTTCAAAAATGTGAAATGCAGTTCTAGTTGTATGTATAGTTTTTGCAAACAAATGATCCAGATCTTATCTGTTTTGCAGCCTATGAACGTCAATTATACGACTTGATAATTAGTTACTGGATTGTTTGCGATCACTATAAAGAGGATGTAGCGTCCGTGTATTTCTTGAGGAATTTAAATTGTTTGGGGATGTGGTTAAATTGGTTTGGGCACTTGTTGTAATGAAATTAAAGCCTGATGGAGGTGCGAAACAGTTGTTCAAGTAAGTCTTAAGATTTGCCAGGTTTTGCAGAAACTGTAACCTGGCAGTAGTTGCAAACTGCGCGTTCGGTTTTGAAGGATCCTTTGTCATTTGCCTTAGTGAGATGCTTCCAAATGACAGCCGGTTTCCGTCCCATTATGTGTACGCTTGTTGTAGTGTGATCGCCATGGGTCAGCAGGGTTTACAATAAGATGCTATTTTATACAGAGGTACTGGTTTCAAATCATTTAAAATTGAATTTAGAAAATCTGGTCCACTTGCTCCACATATTCCGCTGGCAGGCACTCTATGTAAGTAACAAAAGTAATTATTTGTAATGCAAAGTAATGTTGCAAACGTTACAACTTCGTTACAAAATATGTAAGTAACGAAAGTAAGAGCAAGTCTACCAGTGGGGAATTTATTTTTTGGACCGCAAAATGCCGAAGTACACCGCCAAAAAGTCTCAACGTGGCTGGCAAGCCAACTGGTTTGTGCATTTCATTGCATTGATTATGGCGGGCAACTTGCAAACAAAGTCGAATTGGCGAGGATAACGAGGAAAGAATACACGCAAAGGTCTGATTGGACAGTCCATTGTTGAATTCAATTAAAAACGGGGCGGTGCCGGTGTATTTCCAGGTGTATTTCGGTACAGTTTTGGACATCGAAATACACCGCTGACCTAAATTTACACCGCCCAAACGTTTTTTGCAACGCTGGTAGGGTTGCGAAACTGCCCTACGTGTAAGTGACTCAACGACAGCCACCGGTTGGAACTGGGCACAGTGTCGACGAGTGCCAACCGTTGTGCAAATAAAGGGCGACCGGCGGTCGCGACTGCTCCACTCTCAGAAGAGTCAAGAGGTAATTTTCACATGGTGGCAGTCGCCCTCGGTCTCTACGAGCCCTCGCCCACTCGAGTTTCGCGACGCGCCCGACTCTGCACCGCCGCTCACGCCTCGTCGCCGCGCTCTCGTACCGCACCGCTGCACCGACCTTCCTTCGCCGCCTTCCGTACCGCCCCCACCAGGCCACCGACATTGCCCCGCCTCCTTCCGCGCCGCCCTCACCGGGCATTTTAACTTTCTGCGGCGCATTCGGTGGTCTGCCCCCGCCTTGCCGCGCCGCACTCGCTAGGCCACCGAATTTGCTCGGCCTTCCTCGCCGTGACCCACCCCCCCTTTTTGTGCCGAACTCCAGGTTTTACCGCATTGCCGCTCTAGCTAGGCTGTCACCTTGCTGCGACGCCAAGTCACGCGCCCTACGCCACCGACAAACGTAGCCGTGTCGGGCTTTCTCCTCCGCAGTGAGTCACTGCCCCTTCCCCCCCTCTTTCTACATAAACTGGGAGTTAGTGGCGTCGCCCCGAACCTTCTTCGCCGCGCCGCTTCTCGGCCACGACGTTACACGGGTACCTCTGCGCTGCCTTTCGCAGCAATGTGCTCACCTTCCAAACTGGTTGGTCCGCCGCTGCGCTTCCTCACCCATTCAATGCTCGGCTTGACCTAATACAAACATCTAAAACCACAGGGGAAGCTCGCGTGCTACTTGGGTACGAAGTCTGGATTGACTCCCTGGTCCAATAACACAGGTTGAGATTGTCAGTCTCGCTGGCCCACAGGAAGTTGTGTGGTGTCGGGTATTTTGCATGCGGGAAGTTGTGCCTGTCGAGTAGGAGCCTCCGTTGCCTCCCTAATCGAATAAGTTGGCACTTTGTTGGCAAGGACTGCCCGCAAGCTGAGCACCGTTAGGGAATCGACAGGAGACTTGTACCAAATCGTCGGATTTGATATCACTCTTGAGAACTACCTCTGCTGTGCAGTGCTCTGTCTGCCGACGGTGACGGGATGTCTCCTCGTTCAGCCCGGATTGTCCGCGACATCCAAGCATAACGAAGAAATTTGCCCCACTTGTACGAGGCAAGAGGCTAGAGACGGTACACTGGTGAATACATGTCCCTTGTTAGTAACCTCCTCTGGATGTCTCTTAGTCGTAAAACGCATCTCGTTCTGACCCACGCAGAAGTTGACAGGCTGAAGCAAAGACTGTCTTGCCGGGAGAGTAACCCGGAGCCACAGGTCTGACCTTCAGGAGTACGGGGCTAGCACCCCCTGCCAGTGGCTCTGAACAAGAAGGATCCCTCTGCAAGTAGGGGACTGGAGAAGAGGAATATCAATACAACTACACCTGCCCGTCCACTCCCGCGTAGAGGGAACTCTGCGATGGACATGAAAAAAGAGCACGCATCGAAGCGTATTCCTCGAATAGAAGGTAACGCCGACAACTACACGTGGCGCATCTACGTTCGAGTTCTGATGCATTCTCTACGGTCCTTACTCTCCCTCACTGAACCACGTCCCGACGTGGGTACCTCACAAGCCCGAAGACGTTGGGACGACGTCGACCGAAGGGCACGATCCGCAATCGTGGAGAATCTGGGTACGCAACCTATTGTTGCCGTCTCCGAGTTATTAAAAAGGGAGCATTGCTCTGCCTTGGAGGTTTGGTTGAAGTTAGAGTGCACTTACAAGAAGGACAAACTTCAATCGAAGATAAACCTGTTGTAGAAACTCACAATCGTTTCCTTCAAGGATGGAGATGGCATTCAACAACACCTACTCGAAATCGAAACAACGTTCTTGGAACATGCTCGTCTAGGCGATTCACTAACCGACCGAGAACGAACGGGCACATTGTTACGAATGCTGCTCGACTCATTGATGGCTATCACCTTCTTGGCTGATGCCAAAAACATGAAGTACGATCAAGTTGTCTCGTTCGTTCGTTCAGAGATGGACCGTCGAAACCACCGCGCATCCACGCGAAGTACAAAGGCTACAGAAACAAAGAAGGAAATGAAAAACCCTTATCCAGCAGCACCGAAGTCCAGTACAGGTCGCAACAAACAATATTCAAGACGAAAAACTAAAGGACTCAAATGCTCGAACTGCAGGAGAATCGGCCATATTCGCTCCGGGTGCTGGTCAAGAAAGCGCCCTAACAAAAACAGCAGTAACGGAACCTCTAAACATAGGTGTGGTCGACACCATGGACAAGGATGAAATCAAAGAAACAGTACTAACAGGAATAGTTTCAACAAGGATTGGGACAGTTCCAATGGAAACGGCAACACCAATCGGGACTATAGTCAACAACAAAAACAGGACAGCTGCTCCCCTCGTGGCTTTGTAAATATCGCCCTAGCAGGCGTCTCCAGTCGAGCTGAAGTCCCGAACTGGTTCGACTCTGGAGCCACTCACGTTTTCATCAAAGGAAGACATTCCTTCTGGGAATATCAGTCAACGAGTCGCCAAACGGTGAGGACATGCGACCGGTTCTCAGGAATAATCGGCCACGGAACTATCAAACTTCCCATCGGAGGAGGACTTATACAACCGAAAAAGCATACAACGTCCTTCGACTTTAGTCTCGTGACTCTCTCAGTCCTCTCCAACTATACTCCCGTGCAGTTCTCGAACAACGAGGATCAACAAGGATTCCTCATTCAGGATCGGATTACGAGCCAAAAAATATATATATCAACACCGAAAGACAGACTGTACCCTCTTCCGAACTTAGCACTTCCTCCACGTGCACAAAGATCCATTCCATCTCCCTGAAATACTGGAAAGGCCTGGCATGACAAAATCGGTCATCCAGTACGAGAAAGCCTTCTGGTTTGCGTGGAACAATGCGAAGGAGTCCCACAACCTTCCCCAACGGAAATTAAGATCATACACTTCACACCGTGCATTCACGCAGGCAGCAAATGTGCAACACTGCAGCACTCTACATCCATAGTCCCTCAGCCATTGGAACTCACACACACGGATTTTACAGGCCCCGTCACACCTCCATCCTTACAAGGACCTACATAAATGCAGGTACTTATCGACGACACCACAAGAGCCTGCTCCGTATAATTCCTTAACAAGAAGTCCCAGTTCTTTCAGTCATTAAAATGGTACAAGTCTCGTGCGGAAAACGAGGTTTCCCCAATCGTCTCTACCGCGGTCGCCTTGACGAAGCGGGTGAAAGCAGATCGGATGAATTCCTCACATACGCATTAGAGAAAGGGATAGTTCTCAAATATACACCACCATACGCACATAAATCGAATGGCGTCGCTGAGAAGATTATTCAAGACTTATGGAAGATGGCACGAACATTTTTACAAGCAACCTAGTTACCGATCCAACTCTGGGAGTGGGGCCATATCGCATGCAAACTACTTGAGAAATCATTCACCAAACTACGCTCTGGTTCGGACAAAATCACAACGTTGGGAACATCTTGAAGTTCGGGCACCCAGGACACGCATTCATCTACAGGTCAGAAATCGCGGCGAACAAAAAGCTACTCCCACGCGCAGTCCCTGGTCATTTCGTCGGCATGCACAGCCCACGCACGATATTAAAAATTTACGTCCCTTCATTTAGGAAAGAAATCAAATGTAGAGATCGGGACTTCAAGGTGACGAAGGAATCATTACCGTCATTAAGCAAACTCATTGATTTTTCTTGCATCCGACGGCTTGAAGCCGAGAACGAGATGGAAGAAGAAGACGAAGAGCAAGTGGACGCATCATTGGCCCACTGTGCTGGTGCTCACTATCGCTCCAAGGACCTCATGAACGCCGGCAGAGTCCATATAAGCTCTAAAAAAGCGAGAGGCAAGCCCGACTGGGCAGAATCGATCAATAGGGAATTGAATGCACTATGGGAAAGAAAAACTTCGAAACTAGTGGATAGGAAGCCTCGGATGAAACCACTCTCGTTTCTATGGACATTCCTGGTGAAACACGTAAGAAATGACCCTTCTAAAGTCTTTGCTAAAGCACGCTGCCTGACACAAGGCGATAAGCAACGCCCATATCTGTAGTTCGATCTGGAAATTCTATGCGCACCCGTAGCACGGCTAGAGACTATTCGTCTTGCCATAGCAAAAACGGGAAGTCAACCACTCATCTTGGAGACAATGGATATAAGAAACGCATATCTATACGGGGATCTCGAAGAAACTATTCTAATGGAACAGCCACAGAACTCCTCGGCATCATCATTTGTCCCCGGAAATATCTGTGTAGTTAAGAAGTCGATTTACGAGGCGCGACCGGCTGGACAAATCTGGGGTTCTCTACTAAATGACGAACTACTACGACATGGGTTCATGCAGTCCAGCACGGATAGCCGCCTCTACATGTCCAAGTCGCAAAGCGGAATGCTGAACTTGGTCGTGGTGATTGATGACATTCTTGTGTTATCAAACTCTTACTCTCTCCTAAATAAAATTAAGGATGAGGGGCGGAAAATATTTCAAATCAAGTTTCGTGGTGAAGCAAAGTCCTTCATCAGACTAGTGTCTATCCGACCGACTCACTGACCTCATATGAGGTCAGTTTCACCTCATATGAGGTCAGCACAGATAGTGAGAGAAATGTAAAAAATTGGATAAATCTTTGCACATAATTCAGCGATTCATTAGAAAACAACTACAATTATGCAATCAAACTAGTTTCATTACCCCAAATAACCATTTGAAGCGAAGCAATTCCATGCAATAAGTGCTTTAGTAGTCATCTGATTGCATGTAGAATTACTATTTAGGTTTAAATGCCCAAAAATTCTACATATAACTTAAGAACTGCTTATAATGCTTCAAAAGTACTTAATGTTTTTGTTGCTATAGTTCTTGACGATCAGTTAGTATTGAGTCTACGCACTTTATTATATGAGCCAAACATATGTGTGCAAGAGATATATAAGCATTCTGACTGCGTTTAAACACATTTAACATACTGGCCTACGCACAGAACATTCAATCTTTATAGTACATTAAGTCACATGAAGTCGTAAAGTGGTACCATTCTCAGGTTTGTTTTTGTTTCAGTTCGCATCATTGCACCTAAAAGAGCCTCAAAAACAGTTTTGTAACGTGGTAGTTTCACAAGTCTGCGAAAATGATGTCCATAGCTTTCGAGATAGAATTTCTATTAAATTTCAGATTTCCGGCATTTCAAAGTTGTGGAAAAACTATTGTAAATTATACCAGGCCGTTTACACCCTTTATTCTGAGAGCAATTTGAAACAGGTTGAATATATGTTGCCGAGGTTTTCTGGTTTACTTTATGAAGAAGGATAAAAAAACTTCTTTTCGTTGAAGAAGTTAAAATTTGATTAAATTTTCGAAGGTAGCGAATATATCTTTTCCCCAATTAGTACTCAGCGTCGTTCTTTGTACTAGATGTTCTACTCCGCCATGAATGTGATGCCGAATGCGGTTCTAGAGAGGTGCTTTAGAGACTCTGTACTGGTTCACATCTATTGTTATAAAGTGTTTTATTCTGACCTCATATGAGGTCAATTGACCTCATATGAGGTCAGTTGTCAAATAGACACTAGATATCGAACGAAATAGGAACGGGATAAACGTCCGCCAAACTAGGTACGTCGAAAACATGCTAAGGGAATACGGACTATCAAACTCCAACCTATCGCGGACTCCATTGCCCTCTCCTAGTGACCTCACAGGTGGAGGTGATGACGAAATGCCACTCTCCACCACGCTTCACGGTCGCTACCGAAATATGGAAGGACATTTGATGTACTTGGGAATGTCTTTGGGGGCGGATATAATGTTCGCGGCATCAATGCTAGCGAGAGGAGTACATGATTCGTGCATGAGGCACGTCGGATACGTGAAGAGAACACTAAGGTACTTGAAGGGTACAATAGGTCTTTGCTTGCTATATCCTGCGCATTCATCAGCACCAATGGAAGCATATTGTGATGCAAACTGCTCTGGATGCAGAGAAATCAGAAGGTCTAGTACTGGGTTAGTAGTCAAGGTGAACGATGCACCTGTAACGTGGAACAATAAGAATCAAACACTAATTGCTCTTTCGACAGGGGAAGCAGAATATATCGCACTATCGTACTGCAGAAAGATATTGACGTGGATACGTCGACTCTTTTGGGAAGTACGCAACGACAAGGTTCTTGATGGAGAGGAACCAGATATGTACCCTATCTCTATATACACAGAGAGTTCTACCGCACAGTCCATAGCAAAAAATCCTAAGACGTCAGAAAGGAACAAGCACATTGCTCTCAAATACCAGCATATCAAAGAGCTGGTGAGGTCTAAGGTGGTGAATGTTGAAGAGATTCACACTGAAGTGTAACCTGCAAATCTGCTTAAAAAGTCTGTAAGACTTGATGGCAACCAAAGGCTGAGACTTTTTTGTGGAATTCTATGCTAGGACAGTGTCTTTTTCTTTTTCTATACTTATTTTGCTACACTTCATTTTTTAATTTTTGTTTTATTTTGTCTCCGGAGTGCTACTTACGGGATGTTTTCGGTACCATACCTTTTCCTTAGAGAAGATGATCTTTCCTACTGGGATTTACTGCAGCTCAGGTTTTTCACGGTAGTTACTGTACCTGCTTAGATTAGTCGCATCGCCGCAAAGCATGGTTCTCAGAACATGTTCGCGAGGGACGCTGTAAGTGACTCAATGACAGCCACCGGTTGGACCCGGGTACAGTGTCCACGAGTTCCAACCGTTGTGCACCGTTGTGCAAAGAAATGGCGGCCGGCGTTCCCCACTACTCGACTCACAGAGGAGTCAGGAGGTAATGCTCACACTTAGTGGGCTAAAATTTGGAAATTAAAAGAATTTGCACCGCTGGTACACTTGTTCAAACCACTGTACAGTCATCGGGATGTCATCACGTACGTGGACACGTGTGTTTCCTTCCCTGGTAAAGCAATTGACCGCCTGCCGGACGCTTCGGTCGGCACCAGTCATCGTTCACGATCACACAACGTTAAGAGCAGCGTCAATATGGTATGGTGATGGTGAGGGAGTATGTGATACGCGTGCACAGAGGAGTACAGACGTCGACTCTGTCGCTTGGCAGGGAAGTAGAAGGGACAAAAGTGATCTCTCCCGTCTAACCTTTCGCCCTTCTCAGAGGGTTCAGGCAAGCTCTGGTTTATTTGGGCCTCTCAGTCTCCGTCCAGCGCAGCGCCGCGATGTCTCCGTCGACCGAGCTGCCCGAGAGCGGTGGAAGCAGCGTGGCTAACGAGAGAAGCGCGTACGTGCGAGACAATGGGGTCTATCACACTCACCCCCTCGTTCCAGGCGGTACGTAGACGTCACAATGTACCAAGGAGCGAGAATGACAGAAACTGGAGGAGAGCGATGGTGTCCTGTTGTAGAGAGTAGATCGAACAACCAGCAGAATTCGAAACACGACAATGGGCTATTGCGCAGGCTTCCACGGCGGCAGTAAAGTAGAAAACCGATTCCAGCATCATGCGCAAAAGCCAGAGGCAGCTTCAAACGTAGACATAGAGCGTATATGCCATACGGGCATCAACGCGTGGAGAATATGATGCGAACTCTCACAGACACCGCGGACGCACACGAATAAGCGTAACAGCCAGGTAGGACAGGTGGCACGGCGCGTCCGAAACCGGTAGTTATAAAAGCACTGAAAGCCACGCTGGTGGTACGAAATGACAGCGGCTGGCGGCGGTCGACGATTTCGAACTGCAGCAGGTGTCTTGGACACGGACCCCCAGTACCGGAAAGCAGGTCGCGGTCCAGCCGCTTCCTAGCTTTTCCACGCGGTAACGCTAAGCGCGTCTGGGGGTCGTTCGCGGTTACATCGCTATACCGCGTTCATGGACACCTTTTCCCAAGCGCCGAGGGGCGAAAGTACCCGACATCTATATGTGGGGCCCAGCGCGACTTCTTCGAAGGGGTGTAGTGGAGGGGCACCCTCGGTCGCAAAGCTGAAACAAGGAATACGCCCAATATCAGCAGCCAACGAACGCCCGTGGCGTAAAAAATCGAATGATGATAAGGCGAAACGAAGTAAGAAAGGCTGATATGAGTAGGGTGAAAAAGACGCGTTTGGTGCGCCTTGCTGAGAAGACAGTATCTGCGAGCGGGTTGAGTGGAAAAAGACAGCGTGCATTGCCATGCGGCACGAAGATCAAAAAGGCCGCGAATCCTGGCCAAGCAACGACGCGAAGATATCCGACGCGGCGACGGCGGACGCTATTTTCATCGTCGCTATTGACGGGCTGCCACATAATGATCTGGCCACAGATGTCCCTGGCGGCAATACGCAAGCGGAAATACCAGAGTGAGCTTTCGAACATGTCGTCGGTAGCACGCGCGTCACCAATAATGGTACTGAGATGTACTGCGTAGAACACCAATCTGCTGGAGAGCGGGAGTTCTAGCCGGAAGGGTGCTTGAGGTTGATTGAAAGGACACTTTTCAACTGGTTCCAGAGAACGCCCGGAGTTGAGTCCACAGACCATGTCGCTTGGCGATATAGTCTGTACGAAGAGATGAGGGTGTCGCTGTGTGGTCGGCCGATTACTTAATATTTGTGGACAAGGATTGTTTACTGCCCGGCCATAAGGAACTTCGACAGTATACAGGACAGGCATATTACGCGCAAAATCATGACGAACCCCACTGGGGCTGGGGCCGGGGCAGAGTGGCGCTCAATAGCATCGCCTTTCCGGGTTTGGCAGCCACCCTGATGCATCAGTATATCTGGCAAGGGCGATTATACTGCGATGTACAGCGGGTGGGTAACCGGATTTCTTTGATTCCACGAGACACCTTCTCCGCAATCGACGCCTTAGACCGGTATTGTCTTACCCATCCCAAAAAATCGGTTCGAGTGTCACGTCCCAGTAGCTGACCGCACTATCCAGAAACAAGGCGACATAGGTTACCAGCCGAGCACATGCTGGTGTGCAACACTGATCATTTCTGCGTTCAAGCCTCATTAATCAAAGCCACAGAACGTATCACCGGGAAGCGATATACCACACATACACACCTGTCTGCAGAAATGCCGGCATTGACGAACTTGACCGACGCAAGCAGATGGTTATAGACCAAAGCCGGCGCGCTGAACTTGAATTACGTTAAGCTCACCGGGAAAAAACGGACTGTTCAAAATGGATCGCTCAGCAAACTGAGAGAGTTTATATACTGAGGTTAAGTGCAAGAAATCCCGACCATATGATATGCGTTGATGCCTTCAAATCCAAGGTGCTTGACATGTTTGAGCCATGCCCCATGATAATTTCTTACGACTCAGTACTAACTTGTCTCGGTAGAGCTTATGAAGATCTTAGATTGATGGAACTTCGAAGACTCCTTTGGCACAGGAAGACGCTAACGTCTTAGTTCTCGGTAACTCTTTTGGCCTCTCGGAGAATATCGTCGCTGAGTATTCCGGTCATCATAACTTTGTTTAGGCGCCGAAAGATCACCAAGCTCCTTTTTGTTAAGGAATCGGCAAGAGTTTTCACCCCTGGTATCCATTGGAGAACCGGAATCTCTCCGGTCCTAAAAGAGTCGCGAAGACGGGTGACTGTAGGGCGGAGGCGATAATCCTTGCCTTCGTGGAGGGTTGTGATTGTTGAATACAAACCATCGGAATCCACAGTCAGTACGAACAGTAAATCGACCGGAGATCCGTAAAAGTATTTGATGCAAGATAAAATTAGAGATCCACGATTGGCTGAGAGACCAGGAGTTAGTATTTCTGCCCCAATCGAGCTCAATGAGATATGAGCTTGCTTAGAACTCGAGCAGCCTAATACGGGAAATACCGATTCTGCTTCTCCCCCCAGACACGAACAACCCAGATACATAGCCAGACTGGCCATACGAAGCCTTGCCTTGGCTGGCATCGGAGAAAGCCAAGTAGCGCGGGGTATCGATGAGCGATTCTGGGCCCGGGTAATGGAGCTGCGGTGTGAGGGACTGTAGTTTACGTAACACCTGGTTGGCTAGGATTAAGTCATAGACGAGGAGTTTTGCATTTCGTTGCTGCAAATAGCTCGCCGCAAAGAAAGCCTGTGGAAGAGTCCCGTTGCCAAGAAAGTCCAAGGATCAAGTGAGTGCAAAAAAGGCTGAAAGTTTTGTATCCGTACAGGAGGAATCAAATGACTTCCAACGCTGGCGTATTATCTCAAGCTTCTTGATACCATCCATGTATTTGTGCATGTTCAGGGTGATTGAGCCATTCTCATGGCGAACGATGCGAAGTCGGTTGAAAATCAGCTCCGAAGAGGTGTCAAACTTCCCAACCGTGAGTCGCTGAACAATTTGCCGATAGAAGTGGTCGAGGTCAGCTTGTGAACTGGCAAGGAGCATATCGTCCACAACCTTAGCCAAAATGATTCGAATTGAACCGTCATCACCTCTGACTGCGAGTAGTTGAAGGAGGCCTGGAACTGGCTCGATATGTTTCTCGAACATCCATTTATCAATTGCGAGCTGCCAAAGGCGACCGGACTCAACGAGTCCGTACGTAGGAGCCTAGAGTTTCCATACATACCCAGGCCTGACCCATCCTTTTGGTGAGACCATGAAGATGTCTCCATTAGGTACCGCCCTGGATGTAGGCACCTTTGCTATCCAAGGTGGCCTGTGGAAGGCCGATTGTAGCCGCTATCGAAAGAACAACCCGGATCACCAGAAATTGGGCTGAGGAGGAGTTCTTACGAATGCCGTCCTTCTCCTTGTCTCTATTCCCATGAGGGACTAAGCGACATTTCAAGCGAGGAGCATCATGTTCACCATCGTCTTTGATGTGGAAGAACTGATGGAATGTGACGATGTTCGCATACCATGAAATTTTGGAACGGTGGACTTCTTCATAGCGTCCTTAATACATTGACTTCTCTTTCTCAATGGATTTGTCCACGATCCAACGCCGAAGAAATTGAGTACGAAACTCAGAGAAGTGCTCTTTGCCAACAATTCGATGCGCTAGCTGGAAAATTTGTTGTTCGGAGGACTGCAGCTGCACGGTGGAAGGTACGGGCGCGACTGAAGTAGAGTTGATATCCTTTTCCGAACGAAGGAGATCATACGAAGACTCGATGTCGCAAAAGGGATGATTTACTACAGTGGGTTTCTTCCCTTCGGAGAAGGATCGCACGTTTGGATGTCAAGACCACAGTGGAGCTTCATCGTTAAACAGGAAATCCAACATACTTTTGCGCGTAGCGTTATCATGTTGATCTGCTGGCGGGTTCATAGGTTTTGGGGTAGAATATCCATCATCAGCTTCAACGATCCCGTGAGTGAGAGGTGAGCTGGAGTCCAATTGTTCCAGCTCCAACAGAACTGCGGACTTGGGGACGAGATGGGCGTCCTCGTACGCTGCACGAATACTCGGTCCATGATGGAGTTTGTTGGAAGAAAGCAGGATCGAATGCTCTTGTGCCTACCGGACGTATCCTAACTTCCAAGTTCCAAAACTTTGGGCCTCTCGTGAAGTAGTATACAGAAGTATGCTTCAGAAGCTGCGGATGAGGTAGCACTTGAGGGCTACGAGTCCTAAGCAACTTCTGAATAGCCTGCCGAGCGTCCTGTGCATGATAAGCATCGACAAGTTCTTCATTAAAGGAAGATTGAGAGAGCCCCATCCGACTTGGATTGTATCCACGAACCAATTCAAAGCTACTCATCAATCGTTCACTGTACATCACGTTGCTGAGGAATGTGGCACTGGGAAGAATTTCAGTATAAGAAAATTCCGTACTGCGTGTCGCCGAGAAAGAAGTTCGCATCTTGGAGAAGTCGGATGGCAATCAGCCTTACGATTGCGTTCTTAGACCCCACAACGCCAATCTTATTGTGCCCCCGAGTTGGTCTTGGCTCAAAAGATATGTAACGTGCGTTGAGAAACTCCTTGAACGTGCCTTTGCCGAACTCTTGGGCACCCGATACTGACCCAGGTGGGCCATAGATATTTACCCAATGTTGTTCGAAAGCAGATTTCACTGCATCCAACTCCCTCGACTCTAGCATAGCCGTAACAGAATATTCTGAGGCAAGATCAACCATGTGCAGGATAGGAAGATTATCCATTTCGGAGATGAACAAGAAGTCCATCTGCACATGCTTGTTAAACGGCACGAGGAGTTGGCGGAAGGAATTTTTCTTTGAAGAAGAGGGCCGACCTGTTGGCGCACAAGTAGTGCACTCTTCAAGACTCCCTATAGGGCATGTTTTAGAACAGCAGTCAACACGTTCGCGAGGTGACATATTTCCTTCATGTCCTCAAGGGGCAAGTGTGTACATCCATGAATTTTCGTTGCAAAACGGCGGCATATCTTGTGGTCAGCGTACTTTTTCTTGAGTGAATCAGTAGACGCACGAATACGCAGACAGCGGTACCTAGCAAAGTAGTACACATTCGAATCAACTGTGCTTAGGACAACTAAGAGCCTTGTCCAAACCGTGTCGGGCGGGTCTCCGGGGAACCTGGAAGAATATATCTGAAGTTTTAGATCCGATTGTGACATGGTACGATCCGAGAGAACCAGCATGTTCTCCTTATCAAGTAAGTTTCCTTGGTGAAGAATGTGGTTGCCAAGCAGCAACGGCCCTTCACCGTCTACCATGTAGAACGCTATAGAAGCCTTCAGAGAATTTGCATCCGTTATAAGAAGATCTCAAATTGCAAAGACAAGCCTGGAGTAGTCGCAGTTTGTCCAGTGACCGTGGTAAAATGGTTCGCAATCTAGGGGAGAAAGTTGAAAAGAGGGTTCGAGCGCCGATGTTATCCTGGCCGCCGATTGCACGCCACCCACGTTGCGAGGACAACCAAGGTCAAGGATTGGATTCAAGTCGTTCCCGTCGTCTCGCGAATTTGGGGCTTCACTCCTTGAAATCAAGCTTGACTGTCTTTCGAAGTTGTGGAGCCTGTGCGAAAAAAAGAGTTATTCGACTTACTTTTATGCGAAATCTCCTTCTCTAGGCGGACCATCTTCTCCAGAAATGTTTCCCCACCGTCATATGGGCATTGCTTAGAATTCCTGTAGTGGGTTTTAGAACCACAGTCGAAGCAAAACCCAACGCGTTTCATGGAGGGCTTTGCAGAAGATGCGGAGCCATTGTCGTCCTTTCTGTTGGAGGAACCGGAAGACGAATGCTTCCTCTTTCTTCCTCTCTTGCTATTGGAGTCGAAAGCTCCTGGTTCACTAGAAGGTGTATCACCATGAGGCTAAACTCCACACGACAGCAGGGCTTTCGGCATCCTTTGCTGTACGATGGATTCGACATCTGTGCGTGAAATTTCACCAGATGTCTCTGCTTCGTCGCGGATGAAAGCAAGTATATCATAGAAAGAGCGTCCTCAAGGTGCAGAACCACCAGGGGTGTTGAACGCTTTGCAATCGTCTTTATATTTGCTGGCTTGCTGTCTCCTTTACGATATGGAATAGGAGGAACCTGAAGTGCTAAAGTCCCTGAAATCTGCTTGATATCTCGGCGATAATCTTGAAAGAGATTCTTCAGAGGTTCATAGGTCTCCAGTAGCTCCCTGTCTTCCAAAGTTGGGACCAGAGCGTCCCACCGTTCAATACACTTGTCGATTGCAGCGAAGGGAACAAGAGAGCCATCAATCAAAACCCGACCTTGAGCAGCCATGGACTGAACTTGTGCGAGAAGTTGCAGCACAGCATTATGCAACGTATTCTCTGGAAGATTTGCATTATTGATGAGAGTATTAGCCAATAATTCACCAATATTCGTAGAGGGCTCAAACCCTGCATGAATGAGATATCGCGAAGCAAGCCCTCGAAAGCGGTCAACAAAGGCCACCAAGTCTTCTGATTTCTTACGGCGCCAGGTAGATACCTTGTTGAACAACGAAATTAGACGTTCACCATTGCAATAGGTGGATCTACTGCAACGAGGTCAACTAGTTCTTGGAAAGCCTTAATTTCATCATCCCGACGGAAGTCAATTCGGCCTTTGGTAATGGTTCTTGCATGACTTGGATGACCCACGGAAAACCTACGAAAGACGCTCATTAGCGATCCTGATGCGTCCCCTTTCATCACCGCTGTACAGCCCAGTATCACAAACCCAGAGTGACGGGGCAAGGTTGATTGGCGAACCTTCACTACATCCTATTGGAGAGAACGTGGTCGGAGCGTGAACAGTAGTCACCATAAGCAAGCACGACTCCAAACACGCTCGCCATGGCTTTCTATTGTTGCAAAATTACGTAAGTTATTCCTACGGACGCCGTAGTACAGAATTACGGACAGCTGATGCGTGACTTTCATGTCCGTTGCGAAGCCCAACAAAAAACTACGGGACCGAGTGCCAGAAGAAAAGCGTACACAATTCCCAACGCAATAAAACGAACTTTCGTCCAACAAATGTCGTTGCTAAACTCAGAAAAAGAGGCCCATACGTGATGCAAGTTCCAAAACAGGTACCAGTAGAAGTAACGCAAATCAGTAGCTTTGGCCGCACCGACATTAGTGAGTGCTCTGGCTATCGACGTCAAATGACGGAGAAGATGGAACCAAGAGGACGGTGCGAGTCACAAGCTCCAAGAAAACCGTGCGTACAAAAGGCACAGAGCCTCCGACCAGAGGGCAAGGTACAATCATTGCTATGCTGAGTGATGGCCACGAACAACAAGATTATTGTGCGAGATTGAGAGATGAATTGTTCGATCATACTACTTGACCAAAAACTTCTGTGGTTTCCTTCTCAATGTTCGATTCATCAACCTGTCACGGCGTGTATAGAAATGAAGGATCTACCACATAAAAAACCAAGCAGTGCAGCCGTTTCGCCAGACGGCCGAGCGTACCAACATGCGAAACTGTCTTTGCTGTCCTGGCCAGCCGTCGCTTGGAGTGACTGAGTGCAAGTGTCTAGACTTTTCTTGCCAGCTGTGGCAGAGAGAGGCCGAACGGAACTATCACCGCTCTTCTGGTCAGCTGCGGCAGAGAGTGGTTGAGCCCAGTTTGCGAGCTGTCTTGCACGCTTTCTTCGATCATCAGGCGTTCACACTATGAAAGCATTATTGAAGGAGAACCCAGCCTGTCACAGCAAGCATATTTCTCTCTTTCCCTCTGTCCGTTTCTCAGGAAACTTCTCCCCAGCCAGAGCGGAGATATCTTCAACGTGAACGCGACCAAAGCGCACTTTTCATGACCGACACCCCCCCTCCCCCTCCAATGAAGGATACCGAAAACAGGTCTTTCAAGGACTTTTTGGCAGTGTGGAATTCTGCCGAACCTGACCACAAGTAATTGAGGTCTACAGCGAAGGAAGTGGCGGGCGACAAATTCGAAGGCCGTGCAACTATGTTCCAGAGAGGCGACCATGTACCCATAAACCATTTCGGGTGCTTCAAGCCAACTCTAACGGCGTTTGTTACCGACCTTGGGAACCGCGACTAACGGTCTGGAAAGGAATGAGGGTACGTTAATGCTATAGGAGTTTGGATTGAATTGGCCCTAGCGGCATTACCGCTTGCTCGGGACGAAGCATCGCACTCCCATGAGTGCTCCCGTTACATCATGTTGTGTGAGAACGCTATGGAAGGCAGCCTGGAAGTGGCTACCATGCGCGGCCAGTACTTCAAGGACATAACGGAGCAAGAAATAAAGGTGGCCAGACAAATGGCTTTCCTTGTGGAACAAGGACACGACGCTGTCTACTCTGGCCTACCATACTACCAGAGAGGCACTTACGTCTCGATTGGAGATCAAGCCAGCGAAAGAGCTCGCTAAGATTCGTCTCTCGAAGGTATCCAAATGATCCAAAGATGTAGCCACGAAGAGCAGTGGCCATTCGAGGAAATGACACTTTGATATCAACAAGCCGCCAAAGCGGTTGGTGGGGAACGTCCACTCTGGCGGCGGACGTCGCTGAGAGAAGAATCCTGGCGTCATATTCTCAATATTCGCGACTTTGTAGTACGCACCATAAAGTACGGGATTTGGGATCCTTCAACAGTTCCGTTCAACGAGAGGCGCGTACTACCCGACATTCCTCAAACCCGCGGGACATGGAGTACGGGTGAGAGGACCTTGCCAAGGACCTCAGAGAGAAGATTTACGAAGAAATCTCCGAAGAGTACGCTATGGCAAGGGTAAGGGAAGGAAAGATGGTCTTTTCGGCTTTTGCAGTCTGGCGACCAGATTCTAACAGGGAGGAGACAGCTCGTTTTCTGATCAACTTCCATCTCCAGAGTCAGCACTGGCCACGTGGGATGATGAAAATGGGGACGTTGCTCTCTTTCTCTATCGACATGCAAAAAGGACACTTGCTGATGTCTTGGGACATCAAAGGGGGCTATCGAGCTTTCTAGCTTCATCCTGGCATGCACGACAACTTTAACTTTTGGTACGCCGATCGCTATTTTCGCTGCGTGGCTCCGCCGTTCGGTTGGGACCGCTCGGCCGTGTGGTTCATGAAGTTATTGAAGTCTCTTGTGCCACAAATTCGGTGTTCCTTGGGGTACCGGGTACTGCAGTACATCTACGACTTCCTCGTTGCTCTTTCGTTTCCTGGTATAGTGGCACGTGCGAAGAACTGCGCTCGGGCTCGGCACAAACGTGGACGACTTCTGAAAACGTTGGGAATTACGAGGCACCCCACCAAAGGCGACTGGCGAGGGAGTCAGCAGATAGACCGTCTAGGATTCCGCATAGACACCCTTCGAATGAAGGTGCTCGTCGTTCCACACAAGGTGTCCCGATTTCATCGCTTGGCCATGAAACCCTTAAGGGCTACCACCTTGCACCGCGGGTTAGTCCCACTCCTGACACTTCGGCAATTTCGCGGTGTATGCGTATCAATATCTCTGGCATTTCCCCTGGCGTGGTTCTACACAAGAGCAATGTACGTCGACATGGCAGCAGAACGGAGGGGTTCCAGGCAACCCGCAGCGTGCACCGCATGTGTGAGGTTGTCGCGTCAGTCTATTCGGGATCTGCGCTACTGGCGCTCATTTACCCGGGGCGAAGGCTGGCCCTTGCGCACCCACAAGCACCAGATCTGCCTGCACAGCGACGCGGCAGACATGGGTTACGGCGGTACGCTTAGCATAGACCTTCGACCATGGAGCCCCATTTTCTGGGAAGAACGTGGTTTATGGCGAACGAAGCAACGAGTTCTCCCGATAACTCTCAGAGAACTCCGCGCCGTAGGACTACTGATGAGCTGGCATTTCGCCCAGCAACTTTCGGACGAGACGAGCAAGAAGGTACTGGACCTGGAGGACAACCAAGTCGTGGCTCTCATTTTCAACTCCATGGTGTCGGCTTCACCAGCAATGATGAGCGAACTGCGCAAGCTGCGGAGACTGCTACAGGAAATGAACGTTCAGGTAGAAGCACGTTGGCTACCCAGTGCGTTGAACAGGTACGCAGACAGACTGTCTTGGACCTGGCTTCCTCACGACACAAGGGCAACGGCTCATCTGTTGAACGCGTTGAAGCGCGAATTCGAATTCGACCGCCACGTCTTCCGGAGCCGTCCGCTCGGCGAGAGGATGGCAGCTCGGAGGACGTACGTTGACAGCCACCTGGAGGAAACTTGGGCCAGCTACCTGTGCCAGCGCTGGACCCCGCCGTTCGTTTTGCTCCCTCTCAGGATTGACAAGATCGAGAGGGACTAGGCCTGCGGAGTCATAGTTGCGCCACAATTGGCCGAACCAAGCTTGGTTCCAAACGCTGACGCGAATCTTCACGCACGTATCGATGCTGCACCCGACAGACCTGCCGTACCCACTGCTTGGCTAACGGCGTTCAGCACAGAGTTGGTCGGTCGTGATAGCAAGGATACGGTGCCGAGCTTCTACCAGGAAAGTTTGTGACGTTCTGTCCTAAACCGATCGACACTAAGGGACCGTACGGAGGGTGCTCATGTCGCCGCAGACCTGATGGTTACGTATGGCTACTCACACACGCCTTGGCGCAACATATCTGTTCAGCTTCGCAAATGGTTTCTTTTCTACCAACAGATCCAGTGACCCGATGATCACGTCGCACGGCGATATAGCGGCATTTATTGGATATAGGGCGAACGAAGGAAAATTGAAACCTTCTTCTCTTGCCCAGTACCTCTCCGCAATATCTCAGTTTCACGAGCATCACAATTGGGCCTCGCCCACCACCTCTACTCTGGTGAAGGATGTAGCGCAGGCTTACAGCCGTAAATCCGCCTCAGAGCAGCCTCCAAAAACGGTTCGAGTGGGCATTTCGGCTATAAACATGCGCCGTATTCTCGATCATAGATTTCAGGCAGAGAAAGCAAAGTAAATTGGAGCATGTTGTGCCACGATTATCAGCTTCTTGTTCCACTTGCGTGAGGGGAGCTTCAACAGTCTGAATCGATCAGATATCTCTGTCAGCAACGATGCAATCAAATCGACAGTTCGCCGACGGAAAAATAAACACCTTCAGCGTCCCTTAATTCTGAATTACTGGTGCAATCAATCATGAAAAGGTTCCCCGAATCAATTCATTCTCGTTCGGCGATGGCTACGGCTTTCGCGTTCGCCAGTTCTGTTTTCTAACGCACCGACCGAAAAGCCGTCATTAACCTCGTCTGTTCGTCTTTTTCTGGCATCGTCAGAAAAGAACCGTCGGAGTGTATCTTTTACAGCTCCCACTGCCCCAGAATAGGGTCTTTCAACGAACTATTGCAACTCGGACTACCGCGAGAGCCCATTATGCATCGGTTTTGATTAGCAATCGGAATCTATGTTCCGTGTTTATACAGACGGCTAGGTAGTTATATCTACCGCGTAGGGCTAATTATTTCCTCAGCTCCCCCCACAGATCTCGCTTCGCCCTCCGCCTGCGTGATACTTACTTTGGACTTCAAACCCCTTCATCAACCTGTCACGGAGTGTATACAAATGGGGGATCTACCACATAGGAATAGCAAGCGGTGGAGCCATTTCTCAAGACGGCCGAGCGTACCCGCATGCGAAACTGTCTTTGCTGTCCTGGTCAGCTGTCGCTTGGAACGACTGAGCGCAACTGTCTAGACTGTTCTGGCCAGCTGTGGCAGAGAGAGGCCGAACGCAACTGTCTCCGCTCTTCTGGTTAGCTGTGGCAGAGAGTGGTTGAGCGAAGTTTGCGAGTTGTCTCGCACGCTTTCTTCGATCAACAGGCGTTCAAACTATGAAAGCCTTATTTAAGAAGAACCCAGCTTGTCACAGCAAGCACCTTTCTCTCCTTTCATATGTCCGTTTCTCCCCACCCATCCCCGCAAGTGCCTTCTTCTTTCATATGCACGTTTCGTACTACGCGCGATAGCAATTCTACACATTAGAGTAGCCACTTTGAGCATCTCGAGACACATCGCTACTAGCTTTGGTAAAAACAGTACGTTCTTCAAAACCCTTCAAGTGCTAATAACATCCATTCCAAACATTCCCTTATAAGCAGGCGGGTCACGGAACACATAATATACTCATTTTATAAACAAGTCAATTATCTAATTACTGACCTTGACAAGATCCAGAAGTACTCTGGAAACTAGATTAGGCCTGCACCCATCCCGCAAGTACGTTTCCCAAGGCGGTCAGAACAGCGCCCGACTCGATATCATACCTGGAATACGGGGTTCTCTCACACAGCTTCGGAGGGGAGCGACTCTAGCAATGTTCCGTGCAGTCCTTTGCAGACCAGGACTTTGCCTCTCCCACTCCTCCATTACATGACCCACCGCCTCTCTAACCAGCATCCCTCCAAACGCCCCCAGCTCCCTGCTCGTTCCGCTCCTCTGCCCTTTCTTCCCATTTATCATCAATAGAGAGCAGCGGGCGTCCTCATCCCAGGTCACGGAAAACTCCCGAGGAAGGCTAGCCCCAACGTCTATAACCTCTTCATCGGAATCTTCCCCAATATATAAATTCTGAATTCCAAAAGATGAGGATATCTCCTGGACAGCGTTCCCTTCGATGAGGTTTTGCCACGCCATTTGCAGCTCTTCCAAACTGCGCAGAAGATCAGCAAAATGTGCGCCAATGTAACCACCCAAACGGTGGGTGAGCATGTCCACTTGCTTCCGCTCCAATTCGCTTGTCCATTGTGCTCCAAAGCTCTGGGGAACTACCAATATGGTCCCGTATCACAGGTCTTCTTAATAATTCGTGAACTCTTCATCAAAATGGCGGGTATGCCCGCATCCCTGTACTTCCCTCTTGAATCTTGCAGCGTTCATTTCATAGTGCTGCAGAACATTTTCCATCTGCAGGTATTCAAAGGCATCTGAAAACGAATTGGCAGCCATAATAGATTCTAATGTATCTTATATACAAAGGATTTACGTCCCAGTGTACTTCCAAAAAGGCAGTTGGTGAGCAAAGGCTGAGACGACGCGGAAGCAAAAGCCGGATTTATTACAATGCCGCTTCCTTTTTATAGCCATTGCAAACCCAAACGAGCAAGATCTGACAAAGTTTCCAGGTAAGACATCCAATTGCACCGCAAAGCACCATTGCGCTTCAAAGCACCCAACGTGACCCGAATTGCAACCATTATCGCATCTTCTGCCATTTAACGATGCCACAGCCGCTCGGCACACGAGTTTTGCGAGCGTTTCTTCACATAGAGCGGTGAAAAAGGAGGCGGAATAGGTTCTAATTGCATAACGTCGAGCTCGAGAATTTCGTATGGCGCCGTTAATACCGTCACCAAACTGCAATTTGCTTTCAACAGCTCTACGACAGATATCAATTACTCTTGATTCGAATCCATCTCTAACTCGTGCTATCCAGAAGATTAGGCTAGACACCTTTGTTCTAATCAAACCACTTTTCAACCTTGATAAAATCAACGGCGTTGTCGCAATCGAATGCTTGTAGGTCTTGCCTTCAAGTTATTACACCATACAGCAGGATTATGACGTGCAAAACACAGTCACAGAGATGCGACGTATCGCCAAGCTGTGACATGATCTGTGTCAAGCGTCATTCTCCACACATTGTGCATCCCTGGTGTGGGGTGTGTGGTGGCACAATGTCCGAGTATTCCAAGCACTTTTCTTCTTCTCCCTCGTCCAAATCAGCTGGGTGCTCCAATGCTAAAGGAAACTTGTGGATCGCTTCCTTTAAGTATGAAGGCGAAGATCAAATGTAGCTGCGTTCCAACAAGTGCATACACCATATGTTTCCTGGAGACCTGAACCGTAGCCCTTATTACCTCAAACATTCCAAACTCGCAAGAGTTAACGAGGGCTTGTCTTCTAACCGTAGGTGTTTCTCTTCAAAAGTTCTGCTCCACTGAAGTCTTTCACGACGAAGTGAGAGAACATCCAGCAAGTAGACTCCAGACTCCTTGAATACCTCAAACTTCAGTACGCTCGTCGGGACTGCAAGAGCTCAAGCCCAACAAATCTCTCTCAAAAGTGTCATGAGCTCCGATTACAAAGTTGTCTTGATATGCGGAAGAGCCGGGGTGCAGGATGAGGTCTGTACGCGAGAGAACATGTGTAGGACTGCGTATCGCAAGGGGACCTGGCACAACCGGAATCTTCAGAGAAGCTTTAAACATATAAGACCAACCCACAATATTACTAGGTGCCAGCTTTCCCTCCCTGATTACCAAGGGAGACGGAACATCACCTTCGTGTCTTAAGCTGAAGCTATCCAAGAGGTCTACGACCGAGTGTGACAGTGTCGCGTATTGCCGGCTTTCAAAACATCCTGGAGGATATGATGGTTTGTTGGGAGGGCATCGTCCGTTGTAATGCATTGATAAAGAGGTCTCTTGGATCTACCTTAGCATTTGAAGTGGGCAGAGCTACGCAGGAAGCTATGCTGTTACCATCAATTAAGTTGCTTCGATTGTTTAAGGTCCATAGATCCATAGCTTTTAGCTCAGGAAGCTCCAATTGGATAAACTTTGAAGAGTGAATGTGGTGTCGGTCCGAAGATTAGAAAGCATCTTGGACTCTCGCCCCAAAGATAAGCCAAGGCTTCTGATCGAAGTTGACTGGGAGGGTATGTGCGCTTCGTTTTTCGTCGTCGACCGCATGCGCAAGAAATGGCTTAGTCTAACCGCAAGGTGCAAGTTGGTAACAGGAAAGGGAAGTTGTTTCTTCTAGGAAAAGGCACATAGTGTTAGGTCTCACATGACCTTTCTATTTCTGATGCCAGGTAGTCTGCATTAATCCCCATTAATCCCCTTTGCTCTGGCCTTGACACAAGCGATAGACATTCAACTGGTCTCTAATTGACTTATTAGAGAACTAGAACGCTTGTCTTCCTCATACTGTTCATGCCTCGTTCTTTCCTTCTCAAGAGCGGCAGCTCTGTTGGCGTCATGGCAAAGTTTTCCAGCCCGAGTAATTTCGTTCTTGTGTTTCGTCTATGCAGATGACTCAAAAATTCTGCGTTTGTCATTGTCATCACAAATCCTATACGTCTTCCCTTGTTTCTCCTCGTTTCCGACTCTGGGGACCGTTAATTCTCCTCTGGATTCTTTTGCGAGCATTTTATGCTCGACTTCTTCCAAACTGACCGAAGGAACCTTGTGGCAATCCACAAACTTTCTACTGTATCGTTCCACAAAGTTTTCAACAAAAAACTCGAAAGCAGTTCTAGTTCGCTCTGCTTCTTCCGGCTTGAATCCGTTGTAAAGCACAAAACGATGTCATAGTGTCAAAGTCAGTCTTGGAGATTATTTCTCGTAGTTCAACCAGAATATGGGCTGCCATAAAGAGCAATACACATTTGAGTACAGTTGAACCTAACAAAAGAGAGCACGCTAGCGGCAGAACGATATTTTGATGTGTTGTGGCATGAAATTATTCTGTCATCCAGCTTTGATGGCAGTTCTGAAGAGGGCTTCTATGCCTTTTTCTAGTTTCAGGGACTCTTGCTCGAATATGTAGGGTTGTGTGCGCTGTACTTGGGATTGTGTCTGGAAGTTGCAGAAATGTAGAATTAACGAGCGTAAGTGTTAGAATCATTTGAGGTATATAAGTGTCTGATCCACAACACATTTCCACATCCCGAAATCCTATCTGGCTCCATGCATCGTCGCATTACTGTGAATCACGATTCTCGATGCACCATGTAACGAATATGTAGATTTACCTTCGTAGTTGCGTCAGCCGAGGGGCAACTGTTGTTGAGAGGCAACTTCGCGTGAAGCCGACACACCAGGCTACTCGCGACTCGCAAAACTCTGGAACAGAGATGAGCAGGAAATGCGGCTGCTAATGTCTCGCGAGTCGCTCCATAGTCTCAGAAAGCAAGTGTGAGGAGCTGCAAACTGCGGCCCAGAGAGGTAGTCTCTCAGCCATAATGAGCCGCCCGCGCGGAAGCCTCATGCTCCGACGTTCAATACTCCCCCAGATCCCTTTCTTCACGAGTCCAGCGTAACGCGGCATACACCACCCCCCCTTGCAAATATCTCCACTGCAAAAGCGTGAAGTAGAGGACAAGGATGATAACTTCGTGTATCTTTGATGGAGAAAGCTACCGAACGAAGTGTCGTCTGTACAAGAGTGGAGTTTCGGTGGCCACCAACGATGGAGCTCTTACTGCTTATTTCAGAAAAACAGACGTCTCTCTCTTTATTTACAGTTCGGGATCGTTTCTGAAAGCATAAAATGTGCAACCTCATAATCCTAAATCGTGAAGCAAAAGTTGCCTCAGACCTTGTTATGGCCCGGCAACTAGAGGTCCTGTAGAATTCAACGACGTAAAACCACATTTGATGCAGAAGAGATGGAATAAATTGGTCTTTACAATAGAAGATGACGCAGAGCAGGGTACTTTACGACGTTCCGAAGCCACACTGGCGCAATTAGCGACTACACATGTTCCAACACTTCATCCCGCTAGCTCATACCTTAACGGAAAGGTCATGCGTTGTGAATCTGGAACGGCAGCAAAGAAAGACGTCGAACACGTTTTTTAGGTGCGCTCTTGCCATTGCCGCCCGGCGCACCGTTCTAACAACAGCGAAAGAAAGAAGGATAACAGCACACCATTAAACTCCTCGCAAAATTTTTAATTCCTTCTTTCATAGCCAGTACCATGAAAACCGTTTCTTTTCCACACCCTGATTCATGACCGCAACGACTGCCACCGTACATCGCCTCCTTCGAAAAGTTTTGAGGAGGAACATTCGAGCATCCCCGCACCTGAGCAGCACGGTCGCCCTCGTTCGTCGCGTGAATGACAACGAAATCATATGACGCAATCGCACGCCATCCAGTGTGAAAGGGAGTGTCTTCTCTCACACATACCTCTCATCATATCAGATACGACCAGTCTCCACCAGCGTTGCACAACCGCAACAAATTTATAGGCCCCAAAGAAAACTTATTATGGGTTCTTGTCGTCGGTTGCATACGTGACACGGATGCTACACGATGAATAGTACTCAACGTGTTGAACCAAAATTAGAAGTACGCACTGAATAGGAACTCCTGTTCATAAGTAGCTTTCGAAGCTCTAGTCCCAGACTCCCAGTTCTTACAATCCAAAGATGTCATTTTGCCACGTAGTCCTCTGAGGACTCGGGAGTACTGACGCTGTGCTGTCAAGGATCGGGATACTTCCAGGTTTGCGTTCCACAAAACGCGCCACTGAGATTTCTGAGGTCTTCGCACGGGTGGATAATCTAAAAGGAGCCAAAAACTGGCGCACCGTCTTTCTGCTACTGACCGTGAAAGCATCAATTCTGGAGCAGTCTTGAACTGGCGCACAGTTCTACCGTCAAAGTCTCAACCATGTCGCACCTCCAACTTTCCACACTTTTCCTGCTAGTCCGTGTACCAATGAAGCAAACACCCCCGATAATTACCGCAACATCATCTGTAGTTCATGGAGAGCCACTCGGTCAAAGACTACGGGACTTTACCACAGTTTATTGCCGCTTAAGAGCCAAAGTGACACAGAACCAACTTGACCTCCCACAGAGCCACCGTTTTAAACAGAGATTGCCTTGACCCACCCATATTATTTTTCAATACACATCTATATGAACACATTTCTGCTTGGATGTCAGCCAAAAACCACACCGCAGCCCATGAATCTCGATCGCCAACATCGCGCAAGGTCGGACGTAAGCGAAGTTGGTGGCCGACAGAGTGTTTTTCTCTGCAGCCAGACAATGACCTTACGACCGCTGGTGAAAATATTTTCACTACGTGCAACGGATGCGGGTGGCAAACAGAAGCAGCAACAATGAACGCCACTCGACTAGGCCAACATCTCTTGCAAAGCACATGTACATCATCGGAGACCCTTGCAAGGCTACTGAAGTCGCCCTCATTGTTGCGGGCATACCAAAAGATGGGTTACTCTTCGGAATGCTTTGGAGTTCCTATAACACCTGCGAAGGTACGCGTGGAATCTATCCTTTCTATGACAACGAGACCTCCGAGATATGACTCAGGTCCTGCCATTATGACTATCAATAGGACGACCGTCGAAGAACGGCAAAAAGAATTTTCGATGAAGGTATCCCTATAAACCTCGAATATGGCCCAAATATGGCCGAGATAAAGACGAAATGTGGCCGTTTAACTCGAAAAGCTGTGAGAATGTTTATAAGGCGGAGATAAACAAGTTCCATTTTTCTTCATATGGCCGAAATAAGGCCCAAATGTGGCCTAAATATGGCACACGTGTGAGTTGGCGAAAGTACTTATTTTTCGTAGTTACAAGTTCTCTGAAATTTTCGAGCTATACGGCCACATTTTGGCCATATCTCGGCCATATTTGGGCCATACTCGAGGTTTATAGTGTAATTCTTCTTTAGCCTTGACACAAGAGCTTGCTCTGTCACTCACAACGCCAGTAATTCGCTTCATATCACCGAAACTTCCGAAAACCCACTCAACGATATCTGCGTAGAGCCCGGAGTCGCAGCTAGTAGAACCAGTGTAGATCGATCGCAAAAAGTATGTTACTCTCGATCTGTTCACCCCCGTGATTGTGAGCAGTACATTAACTACGTTTTCAGAACTAGAGTCTGTCCACCCATCGAATATCAAGGTTCTGTATGTTTGCCGTAGGGCGGAAGTAATTGCGGATTTGACCAAGTCCAATTGTTTGGTGTAGTACCCGTCAATGTTTTTGGCAGCCATTCGTGCGATGGTAGGTACATGTCTTTCGAAGCGTGGATCTAAGAGCTTAGCGATCTCAACCATTTCATTTCCATCTTCCTTTTGGCTTAAAATGTTAAACGGCAACATATTATTAACCACCGAGCATGTGAGGAGATCGTGTAGCCGAGATGTCCCTATAAACCTCGAATATGGCCCAAATATGACCGAGATATGGCCAAAATGTGGCCGTTTAGCTCGAAAATTTCAGAGAACTTGTAACTACGAAAAATAAGTACTTTCGCCAACTCACACGTGTGCCATATTTAGGCCACATTTGGGCCTTATTTCGGCCATATGAAGAAAATTGGAACTTGTTTATCTCCGCCTTATAAACATTCTCACAACTTTTCGAGTTAAACGGCCACAATTTCGTTCCTATCTCGGCCATATTTGGGCCATATTCGAGGTTTATAGGGTTCCTAATATTAGGAAGAAGACACAACCACAACATTTCTAGTTAGGACCAAACTCACGTAGCTAATTTGTTAATGCAGGATGTAGGGGAGCTTCAATGGGTAAGTGATATACTGCAGACAGTGGCAGGGGTAGCCAATGACTTGCGAAAGCACTCCAAGTTATACTTTCGTTTCAAGCAGATGAAAGACCAGTATAATGTGAATCTCCGTAACACTGAATACGTTACTGGGAACAGGGAGCTGGATGAGTATGGCAGAGTTCTTCCAATCCAAACTGCAGTCTTGCCGATGAAGAGAGCGGCAACTCGTTTTGCCAGTTCGGAAGGAACGCTTCACTCCTTCATACGAGGTAAGCCCGTGTACCAGAAACTGGTGGACTGCCCTGACTTTTACAAAAAACTTGTATGGTAACCGAAATTCCCAGCGGCGTGATTACTTTTAGTCCATTGTCCGTGACAATTCCAAGTTTGAAAAGTCCCTGAATATCTACTATGTATATCGAATTATGCGACACTATCTTCACATCTTTGATGACGACAGCTCCGTCATATCAGAAATGTACCCCGCGATGAAACAATTAGAACGCCATTGGCAAGCTCTTCCGCTCACGCCGTTCTTCACAGCAGAACGAAAGGAGGAAGTGCTGTCCTCATTCTGTCGTAGACTGGAAGGCCGCTCTCGCAAAATTCCACTACTAACCCCACTGCATTTTTTGGCGTACTTTCTGGATATCCGCAGCGTGTACGAGAATTTTACAGATTGGAACGTTCAAATTTGCGGCCCATTCGAGCGTACGTCACATCTAATGTGTATTATCCGACAGAAAAGCTTCCAAGCTCAGGCGGGGTTGATGGCGTGGTTCATAATCTGTTCGAGGAAATTAGTTTTACTCGTCTATCTTGGAGATCTCTGGCAGGAAATCCGACGCAGAGAGAGGGGCTCATGGAGTTTCAGAACATTCCTGTTGTGTATTGGATGCAATACAACGACAGTCCATGGCTGAGAGACTTCGCTCTGCGCATTCTCTCAGTCAGCCCGTCCTCTTCAAGCGTAGAGAGGAGCTTCAGCTTGCAAGGGCGGATTCGAACTGCGTACCGTAACAGGCTACATCCTACTAAGGTCGAGAAAATGATCTTTGCGCCTTCAATCGGACATTAACATATCAGAAACGACGCTGCGTCAATAAGAATCGGAGGTCAACAACTACTGCTGTCTTACAATCGGCGGTATCAGATGCGAATGGGGAGCACACAAACGCGACACAACCCGAACAGCCCGTACCGAATCCCGGAACAACGGAACACTTTGTTTCATACTTTAATATCGACCCCAACGTTGACCCGAATGACAACCAGTCTAATGACGAAGAAGCCATCGCCGAAGTGATAGTCGATTCGGCTTTCTCTGACGTGGAAAACATCGAAGAAAATAGTTCTCACCTCCCCGACACCGGTGTTCTGCGCCGTCTTTTCCAGTAGACAACCTCTAATATTGCCTTCTGTGTCAGGGCGCGGGTATCTGAAATTATGTGCTGCCGCCTGAGGTGGATAGGGTGGGTGTCGACGCGGTGGTGATTGCGAAGCGTCTATGCTGCCTATGATGGAATAATACGGACAATCGCAATAGGCGTGGTGCGAGAAAGCGAGTACAGGTCGTGTGTATGGCAGTCATAGCACCCAACGAAAGTTGCTAAACAAGCGCTGCTCAACAAAAGGAGAACAAACAGACGAACAACAAACAAAATGCACTCATGTACATCCGCGTGTCTAACGCGCCGCCAGTTAAGACGGATGAGACCAACTGGATGCAGATGCAAGAGGTGGTATAAAACTCACCGGAAGTAGTGGAAAAATGAATCTGGTTGGCCAACACGCTCAGCGCATCGCCCGTGCGCGAGGCAGACGGGTTTCTGGGCTATCTGGCTGTGGTGGGAAGGACGTTCGCGTTCGGAAGCGTCACGGAATCGCTTCATAAGGCGACGGAAGCGGATGTGGTGGGTGCTAGCACATGCTGTGGAGTGGATAGGGTGTCGCACGGTGGTTGTTTAATTTCGTTGGTCGGGACGTAGACGGCTGGTGACACAATTTGGATGTTACAATGAGTCTAATATTGGGTTTGAATGGGAAGAATGGGCGGACTGGAATGAATGCGCGTGGGGAATGTATTATGACTGCGAGAGCATTTTTGGAGGAAGAAATAAGTATGGAATGAAGTGCGAACTGCACGATCACTATTTATCTAGGCCTAGCACAATCGGCGTTTGAGTCTGTTCGCTTCCTGAGTCTGATGGCGTCTGATCCTCGGCACTTTTGCCGATTTGCGGACATTTTATAACAGCGATACTGTCTCTTCGTCAAGCGGTTTTTTGTCGCGGGTGTGGTAGAAATGGTTAGTTAAAGAACTAATAGAATGATAAGAATTTGTCTTCGTACCTTGTACTGGACAAAAAACCATTATGGTGGCATTGTGTCTGTGTATTACGCACGCAAATAGGGGAGTCCGAAGCGGTCTTGAGACGGGAGCGGCGGAAGCGTACAGTCGTGTGACTGTAATGAGTCTGAACGGTGAGGGAGGGCGGAAGCACCGGGCCGTCGAAGGGAGAGTGGACGGTCGGTATCACCAAGCGCGTACAGGCGCGGGCAAAAGGGTACGAACGGTATGAGAAACCTTACTAGAACTACCATGCGGTCTATCGTTAGCGCAAGCTGGCGAGGAAGACGTTCGGCAGAAGATGCTTGCCGTTTACGGTTGGGAGGCAGCGAGATCCGAGCTACAACTAAATATCGGGTTTGGGCCCCCTACTGACTACTGTACGATCGATCTAATTTGGTTTGTCACTACCCAACTTGCACATGTGTCCAACTTGTACGCTGTGCCAACCCGTCCGGCACTCGATCACCAGATCGTACACGTGGCGGTGCCACTGCACCGTCCCATCGTGCACTACCACTTTGTACGTGAACGGCCAATCGGATACGCTGCGCACGAACTCGGGCCCCCTACAGTACAGTGTCGTTAAAAGCGCCCGTCCACATTGGCATTTATGGTACACAACAAACCCAGGCCGGAACAGGGAACTGTCTGTCGGAACATCACTGTTTGTCGTGGCCAGAAGTCGGTCCTGTATTTTGGTGTAGTTAAGGTATGGGTATTGGGCGCCTTACTGGGTTTGTTGCTCAAGATGTTGTTGTGTTTGTGGTAGAAAAAAAAAGGAACTTAGAGAGGCGTATTCGGTACAAAGACATTCACTCTGTTGGCTACGAAGGAGAAACTGGTGAATTTTGGTTTGTCTCACGTTGTGCTGTTAAAAATGCTTCCAAAGCGTGAGATATTTGCCCCACCTTGCGGTCGTCCGCCCGCAACCGAAGTTTGTTCCATTTGTGTCCTTGTTAACTTACGTAATGACTGTTCCTAATTGGTCAGAACTGTTACGCTTGTCTTTTTGCACAAGATTGCTTTAACCCTATACAGGCATACAACACAAATGAAGGTGACGTGTAGAGCAACGCCATTCGCGGTACTTAGCCATTTTCACGAGTCATATATACCTCATCCGTGATAGTAGCTCCTGGCTCTCTCTATGTGGAGATACTGGACCCTTCGTACAGGAGGATGGCATCCAAACTGGACCTTGGCACCCTTGGTAAGATGAGTACAAATTATACATGTGTGCGTGCGCATGGCACCCGTCGTAGGGGAATTTCTAGACATAATTTACTTTATTTAGTGCACGACCTTATAGTCGGATTGCCGACACTATAGTATATGACTTGGTGATCTCGGGCCATCCCGGTGAAGTAAACGCTAACAAGCGAGTGTTCGGCTCTGACTCAGGAACCCCTGGTACTCGGTAAACTCCCCGCGGAGAGCCGACTCCTTGCGCAGGACTAGTCACCTACATCGTGGAGCTTCCAGCACGTCCACCGTCAGTGTGTCATTTTAACCACATGTGTGTTTGTGTTCTTCCCCCGTATTGTACAGGTATCGCTCCCCCGCATACCGGGGTCGCCCCTTTTGTCCTGCTTTGGCCTTGATCGCGGCCTTGCCAGTCGCGGTCCGTGTCCCCACTAACGTGCGCCCCCGTCCCACTTCTGTGACGTCATCACCGACTCCGTCGCCGTATAGATCCGACTTCTTGGTTTCTACGCCTGGTCGCTCGTCGAGACGGTGAGTCCCGGTCTTGCACCTGGCTAGCGCACTCACCACAGGTGGCTCTGTTCGTCGCATTACCCTCTCTAGAGGAAGGCCCCAAACACCTTCGTGTGTCTTCTCCCTGTCAGGGTTTTGCACCACATGACGCATTTTGGTTTTCCATTGAAATAGTACGAAAACGAAACAGAAGCATGTGACAGACAAAGTTTTTAAGATGAGGGGTGTGACGCAAGGGTCAAGGAGAAAATTTAGTCGAGTCTTCTAACGTTGGTCTCCACCACACACAAACCCTCCATGCATCTAAAACCCACCGTGGCCATTTTCAACTCTCATATCCATTGCGCGCAATTACACAACCCGAACATTGAAAACCTACCCTGGCCAGTTGCTCATCCTGTCGACACTTGCATAACCCCCATCTACACATTGAGATTTCGACAATATCTGTGGTATAATGTACGAAAAGGGGGAGAGTCCGAAGCGGTCTTGAGACGGGAGCGGCGGCGGCGTACAGTCGTGTAACTGTAATGAGTCCGAACGGGGAGAAGGGGCGGAAGCACCGGGCGGTCGAGGGGAGAGTGGACGACTGGTATCACCAGGCACGTACAGGAACGTGCGTAAGGGTACGAACGGTCTGATAAACCCGATAAAGGAGTAGCCGTGCGGTCTATTGTAACACAAGTTGACAAGGAAGACGTTCGGCAGAAGATGCTTGTCGTTTACGATTGGGGGCCTCGGGAGATCCGAACTACAACTAAATATCGGTCTGGGCCCCATTACTAACTACTGTACGATCGGTCTAATTTGCATTGTCACCACCCAGCACCACACAATCACCACACGTGTCCAACTTGTACGCTCGGCCAACCCGTCCGGCACTCGACCACCAAATCGTACACGTGGCGGTGCCACTGCACTGGCCAACCGGGCACTACCCCTTGGTACGTGAACGGCCCATCGGATAAGCTGCGCACCAACTCGGGCCCACTATACTACAGATCCCCCTCCTACACTTGCGCTCCGCCCTCGGAGTGCCGCGCAGCGTCGCTGAGTCGCTACGCCTATGTCCGCGTGGTCGAGAGGGCGCCATCGCATCCGTTCGGAAAATTTGCCCGAGAAGGGCGGGGCGAAGCCATGCCAAAATTTCCTGAGCGGGAGCGACGAAAGTAGCCTGAGTACGTGTGGTGGAGACCAAACCGAGCGGAACGATATGCGCTGGCACGCAAACGGCAGATCGAAGACGCATTACGCGTCACTCAGAGTGTACGCGACGGCGTATAACTGTGCAGACCACAGGTGCCCGTTTGAGCGGTGTCGACGTCCCTGACACTCCATACGCACGAGTCCGATCGGAGGTATACCTCCCGTCCCTTCGGACGTCCACGACGGACACCATACGGAGCGTATTGAGCGGAGCTTATAAGCTCTGAGCTACGCCGACAGCGAGGTGTCCGCGTGGTGCTACCCGTTTGGGAATACACACCAAGTTCATACCGAGTCCACACGGTGAACAGGACGCCGCAGTGTCCGTTTGGAAAATTAGCCCGGAAAGGGCGGGGCGAAGCCATGGCAAAATTTTCATTACGGAGGAACGAAATGGCGTAACCATGGCGGGAGAAAAGCGACAAACCGAACGGATCAGCGCCGAGCAGGGGCACGCAGTGCCATCGGCATGAAACTCCGTGCGTTGAACGAATGAGGCTGCCTCGTGCAAGACTGCACCGAACGTGCGCGTCTCCGATCGTCGAAGCGCCGTACGTAAAGGTAAGATTGGAGATATCCGTTCGGGAAAGGTGCCCATCACGGGCGGGGCGAAGCTACGCCCAATTTTCCGAAGTTGACTGTAGAAGATACTGTACGAATGGACTCGTCGCGGGGCGCTCACCGTGTTACGTACGAGCGGACATATCGACGGATGCTGACCGCAGCGAAGGCGTGTGGGTATCCGAATCGGCACGTACGGTTCGTCTCGAAGGAGAACGTCCGACGGGTGCCCGAATCGGCGCGCACGGTACGTCTCGAAGGAGAACGTCCAGTGGACGGTTCCTTAGCGGTCTGGCGTTTGCCTCGTTAGTGCGATTACGTCGTGTCCGTATCCGTAAGCCACGTTCGTGAATGGACTGACGGTCGAAGGACCGTCAGTTCTCATCATGACCGTACGGGCGAGGGGCGTTCGTGGGAGTAAGGTGCGACCGTACGAATTGGACGCGATGCGGTGACAGAGGTCCAGCGGTGACAGTCACAGTGTGATACGGCGCACGGTCCGAAGGGAAGCGCTCGCGCCAGCCAGACGAGTCTTCCAGCAATGACGCGCACCAGTCGGGCTCAAAAAAATTGCGAATTACTCGGGCATGGAGCGTATGCGCCCCGCGCGTGCGTCAGTAACCGATTCGGTACACAGTATTGCGTGTAGAGGCGCGCGCGTGCGATCCAAAAAATCACAACTATTTTGACCGTGCGGCGAGTCCAAATCGGGCATTTTGAGCGTCTGAAACGCCACCGTTTCGGAGCTAGCGGCCAAACACTGAATCGCCGTTTTTGCTACCGTACGGGCAGGCAATTTCCGCGACGGATTTTTTTGATTCGCCTTGCAAGTAACCGCACCGCGCTGCCCGCCTGGCTGCGCGTATGCGGCGGAAGAGCGCATGCAGTTCCGTTCGGGTACAGCAGACAGGTGACGTGGCGGTGTACGTCCGGCATTATGAAGAGGTGTTGCCGTCACGGGGCTGACGTGTCGTCCCGTACCGGTTCTCAACTATACCACATTCGTCCTTGCGGAGAACTGAAGAGCAATACTTCGTTCGTGCTCGCGATTGGTACCACGTCCGTTCGGAATTCTCAGCAAGTAGACAGTAGAGTAGGCGCGTTGTTCTCGAAAACACAACGCGATATGTTTCAAGTCGAAAAAGTAGATGCCACATAGCGTACGTCAACGGTTCAGTGTTTGTCCAGGCAAACCAATATCGCACGATAAAGGCAGTACATTCCGCTTCGAGCCGTAGCTCGAAGCTCATGCATTACCAGCAAGTAGGTTCGGACCTTGAGATCCACGCACTCTCCTTCCCCCTCCTGAAGGTGTTGCAGATACCGTACGGTTTCTGCGACGCCAGTAGCGGGCTATAAAGTGTTGGGGGATGTGTCCGGGTGGTTCGAAGGTGTCTTGATCCGTACGGTAACCGTGCCAGCGTACGCGGTATTGCTGTCCGTTCGGAGTGTCGCGATGGTCGACGACGCGTTCCACCACGCTCGGAACTGTTCCGGGCGGTGGGATACGTTGGTCGTCGACGGGTTCGTCCGCATACGGTCCTTCAGGGTCGGCAGCTACTGTGCCGCGTGTCCGTTCGGAAGTGACCGGTGTGGTTGTTGGCGGTGCGGTAGGAGCTTTTGTCACTCTGTCAATGCTGACGGTGTTGTGAATACCGTCTTGGTTCAGAGTGACAGTAGCGTCCGTTGCGGATACAACCTTAAACGGGCCAACCGTCTTCGGTAATAGCTTCCGATACGTAGGTTCCTGATCCGTAAGGTCCTCCTCTGCGTTCTTGTAGTCCGGTCGGTCAACGAACACCTCTTCCCCAGCGGTAAAGCTCGGCGTGTACCGTTCGGACTTATCGAAGTTTTCCTTATAGCGCTGTTGGGCGCGGGTTAACTTTGTCCGAGCGCTCTGCAGCGTGGCCTGTAGGAGCTTGAGCGTGTAGCGTTTTAACCGAGCGGCAGTGGGCTGTGTAGGCGTCGTTGGGTCCAGTGACGTACTAGGCTCATCGAGCAGAACGCTCGGTGGCTTGCGCGTTAGCGCAACATCGAACGGTGCGGTACCGAGAGATCGATGGATCTGTAGGTTGTAGCCGTACGTAAGTGGTTGAACATATGCGTGCCAAGTGTTCTGGTGATCCGCTACGTAGTGGGGTAACCTCTCCACGAGTGTCTTGTTGAACCGTTCGGCCTGACCATTCGTTTGCGGGTGGTACGCGGTCGTTAGTACGTGTTTGGTCTCCAAGGCGGTGCACACAGTCTCGAAGAACTTAGAGACAAATTGAGTTCCGTTATCGGTTAGCAGATAGTTGGGAATTCCGTACGGATATACCCAGCTCTCCAAGAAGGCTTTCGCCACAGCGGGAGCTGTAGTTGACCGCATGGGTATAGAGCGAGCTATCTTGCTAAACCGATCGGTTATAACCAGTATGTACTGGTAACCGTTTACGGACTTCGTGAATGGACCGACGATGTCCATCGCGACGAATTCCAGCGGGCCGGCGGCGGGGAACAATTTCAACAGCTTCTGTGACTTGAAGTGTGTTCCCTTCGTCGCCGGGCATGTGCGACAATCCCGTACGGACTGGAATACGTCATTGGCCATATGCGGCCAGTAAAAGTCTCGACGGAGACTCTCATACATCCGAGTGGAGCCCGGATGGCCAACCAGACGGGGATAATGTGCCAAGTAGAGGACGCGTGCCTGCAGTGATGCAAGTACGACCTTCTGGATGGCAGCGTCCAGCGGGGCTTTGCGCACTATGAGTCCGTTTCGGTCAATGTCGAACAGAGTGACACCGTTGCCGATGTCCTTCCGTACGGACTCGCAGAAAGGATCATCTGCTTGAGCTCGCACCAGCTCTTCGACCGTGACCGGAACGATATTGGTTTCCTCCGAGGTGACGGCAAGCACCTCGGGGATGCCAGCAGATTTCCGTTCGGGCGTTGGCCAGTCGACGCAAACGTCACTGTACTCATCACCGTCAACGGTAATGTTGGTGATGAGGTAGCCATCGTCCGTACGGTCATTCTCCGTACGGTCATTCACTAGCAAGCAGGGGACCTCTTCGTCCAATGGGGTGTCATCTTTGCCATCCGTCCGGATCCGAGAAAGGGCATCAGCCGCTTGGTTCTTGATACCCGGACTGTGGACGACATCGTAGTCGTACTCCATTAGACGCAACCGCCACCTAGCCAGTCGTCCTGAAGCGTCCGCAAGGTTCAGTATCCACCTCAAGGAGTGGTGATCCGTTCGGACTGTGAACCTCTGACCTTCCAGGTACGGACGGAGGTGCAGTATGGCCCAGACGACCGCAAGGCATTCCCGTTCGGTAGTCGAGTATTGCCGTTCGGTCTTGGATAGAGAGCGGCTCCAGTAACCGATCGGTAGCAAACCTCCGTCTGGCTGTTTCTGTAGCAGGGTGCATCCTACCTGTCGTTCGCATGCGTCCGTATCCAGAACGTACGGGTACCCTTGACGGGGAATGGCCAAAATGGGCGGGCGTATCAGTCTCTGACGTAACTCGTCAAAGGCTTCGTATTCCGTATCGGTCAATGTCTCAAACTTCGTGGGTTGCCCCTTCTCCAAATTGCGGTTCAATGGAGCCGCAATTCGGGCGAATTTTGCGACAAACCGACGGAAAACGTTACAGAGCCCCAAGAAGGATCGGAGCTCCGTCTGGGTCGTAGGCGGTTTAGCCTGCTTGATAGCGTTTTGTGTCTTAAGAGACACTTGTAGCTTGCCCGGTCGGATAACGTGGCCTAGATAGTCCACCGTGCCACTAAAGAAGTAGCACTTGTCCAGTCGGAGAGTAACACCAGCCGAACGGAGCATATGCAGTATGGTCCGCACATGGTCATAATGCTCTGCAACCGTCCGGGAATAGATGATTACGTCATCAAGGTATACCAGTGCGTACTGCCATTTCACCCGTGAAAGGATGATATCGAGAGCACGCTGGAAAGTAGCCGGTGCGTTCTTGAGTCCAAACGGCATTCTCCTATAACGGTACAGTCCCATATGCGACGTGAACGTCGTTTTGTGCCGGTCGGCTTCATCCATTTCGGTCTGCCAATAACCACTGTTGGCGTCCAAAGTGGAGAAGATTTGTGCATCTCCAAGAGAGTCGATGTACTCGTCCATTCGGGGTAGTGGGTATGTGTCCCGTACGGTCGTAGCGTTCAACCGGCTGTAGTCGACGCAGAAGCGAAGGCTTCCGTCTTTCTTGAGCGCGAATACGACCGGACTGGCCCATTCTGCCGATGACGGTTCTATGACACCAGCAGCGAGCTGCTTTGTCACCTCCTTGCGTTCGAGTTCTCTCCGAGCGGGTCCGGCACGGTACGGCATCTGGAATATGGGCTTCGAGCCTGGTTCCAGATGGATGCGGTGCTTCGCTGCCGCAATCGTTCCGAGATGGCCGTCCCACATGTCCGCAAACGGTCGAAGTAGCTCAATGACTTTGTCCCGTTCGGTAACATACTCAGGACTGATCTGTACCTTGCCGGTCCAATCGTTCTCATCTTTCCGTACGGTTTCTTGCTCCTGTTCGGTATCCTTGTATTCCCGTTCGGAATTACTGCCCGAAATCGGAATGTGTTCCCCCTCCTTAGACTCGTCGCTCCGCGACGATGGTTGCGGAGTTATGAGCGCTACAGGAGATGGAAGGGCAAGTCCGAAAACGGTGTTCTTGTGTAAGTGAACCGAGGGGTCAGAAAAGTTCGCTACGCGAACGAGAAAGGGTACGTCCGGTCGGAGCTCCATAACTCCACCCGCAAGAAGTGTGAGTTCAAGCGTTGATCCCGTTCGGTGATGAGACTGTAGAAAGACCAAGCCGGACGTTTTGGTGGTTACCAAGACGTTCGTTTCCGACATTGGGGGTAGAACAACCGGACGGGCGACGTGTATCTTATTAGATGGGGTTTCCCGTTCGGGTTCTGGTTCCGGCGCGGAAGGTGCATTTGGTCCGTAGGCGGAAGACTGTATAGACACCGGTTTGGAGTGTCGTAGGATTATTGTCCGTTTCGGTGGTAGTATTGCCAAGACGTACTTGTCAATAAAAGAGGTGCCAAGTAGTACACTGGTGGAGAGGTTAGAAACCACCAGGAACTGTACTCGTACGTTGAGGTCACCGATTCGGAACATAAGGGGGAGAACTCTCACGACATCCATGCGGTTCTTCGACGCGTCCGTAATTCGGGGTCTTACGTCCGGTCGGAGTTTTGAGCGCCATTTCGGAGGGAGATGGCGTTCGTGAACCAGACAAGGCCCGGCTCCGGTGTCAAGAACTCCCGTTAACGGATACATAACTGCCGTGTTGAGGCCAACCGACACGTGCACCTTGTAGTTCGCGCTAGAGAAGAGGACCGTTTCGGCTTCAATATCCGTATCGGTCAGGTCACATGTCAGGACAGCGGGCTCCCCTCGGATGGAGTCTGTTCGGTCTGTCGCTGACGGGGCGAGGCTAGGCCTCTGTGGAGGAGGCGTTGCCTCTACGCTTCCTCCCGGTCGTTTTCCTGGTCGGGAACAGGGTCCTCGACCAGCATAGCAGCCTGTGTCGGTCTTGGTGAGTACGTCTGGCGAGGCTGTCCGCCCTGGCGATACCCTACGTTGTCCCTTGGGGTATCAGGTTTCCGTCCGGTCTGGTAGGCACTGTAATAGCCTTCCTCGCGGCGTTGTTGATAATTAGCCTCCCGTATGGCCAACAGCTTCTCCTTTAGGTCCGGCGGGAGCAACTGACAGCAGTTGTGCTCCCGTGAGAGGCAAATCCGACACGGTCTAACTGGTGCCTGCCCCTGGGATTGTTGCACCCGGAAGCTGACAGGGCTGGGGTAAGACCGAACGGACTGAGCAGGCGTTGAAGCCGAGGGCGTTGTGGGGGGCGAGGGCATGGAGGACGCGCGGGACACCGCGAGGACATGTTCCCCGTCTTCATCCGATACGGAATAGATCGATTCCGACGGGGTATCGATACTGTGAACCTTCCGGGCGGTACGAGAAGATTCTTTCCGAGCGGTTGGCTTTCGAGTATCGACACGAACGGACTGTCGACGTGAGGCACGATGGATGTCTCCGTACGATTCCGCGTAACTGGCGAGTGCATCGTATCCGATATTGGGATGCGAGGTGAAGTGATTCCTCACCTTTGACCGTATGACGGCAAGGAGACCTTCGACGAAGATCTCCTTCAAATTCCGATCCGTAAAGACATTTCCGCAACGGAGGGCTTTCGTCCAGAGCTTCTGGGCGAGTTCCGTTTCGGACATGCCTGACGCTTGGCGGTAGAGGGTGACCTCTGCGGCCGCGTCGGCAATGATCTCATCCGTTGCGTACGTGGTCAACAGAAAGTTGACTACCTTTTCGTACGTGTGGAGAGACTCATCCCGAGTACGGTCGACAGCGCCAGACTCACCTTCGAGCCGAGACTGAACCAGAGCATGCGCCGGTCCGGTCAAGTAAAACTGGAAACACCAGAGAGCTGCCCCCTCAGTGAGTCAGTTATGGTTGCAAGCGGTTTTAAACCGCTGTAAGAAATTGAGCACCGATATCGGATCCGTCCCAGAAAAGGAATGGCCCTTCATCTGGACATTCAATTTCTTTTGGTAGCGCGCAATCTTGCGCGCCACCCGCGAATTGTACGTCTGGCTCCTTCGAAGCAACCTGTACGTACGGTAGTCCACCACTTTGGCGAACTTCTCGTTCAAGGGCCTGATGCATTTCAGCATCAACCTGTCCGAACGGGAACGATACCGATCGGACTTCCCCCTCCGTCGAGGGCTGCGGGAGTGTCGGTCGACTTCCGAATCCGTGCGGTCGTCATCCGACGATGACTCCAAAGAGTCCGAGTCCGTTCTGGCTGATCGTCGCCTTCTCTGGCGGTGACGATCCTTCCGTTTACGGGGCGCGTCATCCGAATCGGAACTTCCGCTCGGTCTACCGCCTCTGCGGCGGCGATTCCTCCTCTCGTCGGAGGAATCTCCTGAGCTTCCGTTCGGATCATCCTGCGGACTGACTGGCGGGAGATACACTCCGGTCGGACCCTTCGTCGGGCCCTTCTTCAGTTCCGGTCGGTGTTCCCTCTCGCCGCTAGCGGGTGCATTGTCCGTACGGTCAATAAAAGATTTGGGTGGGTGGGTCGGTAGCTGAGCTACCAGTGCGGCCAGTGTACTGTTCAGAGCTGACGTAGCAGGTTCCGAACGGTCTGTCTTCAGGATATTCCTGACCATATCGTGTACGATCGGTGGGATATCCTGGTGCAGAAGCGCCGGGATTCGGTCCTTGAGGTACGTCTCCACGGCCATGGGGACGTGGAGCTCAATTTCCGTTCGGAGACTCTGCAGGGCGTAGGGAGCGATCCCTGCCCAGAGTTCCCGTGCGGTAGTCCGTTCGGTAAGGAGTGGCGGCGCGGGGCCAGCTTTGCCCCGCGGCGTCTTCTCCGTTCCGGGAGAGGGGGCGAGCGCAATTGCCTCGTCCTCGTTCCGTTCGGACTTTGACCTATTACGTGCGGAACCGTCTCGGATAATCCGTTCGGGCTCCTCTGAAGGCGTGACGTAGGCCGTCGCGTTACTTCGGGTGCTCTGGCGGCCAACCGAAGCGGCATCCGAAGGGGCGCGAATGGCGACCGGTACGGACGTTGCGGAGTCTTTCTCGACCAAAGACCCTTCACCCACTTCTCCGTGCGGACAATGACTCATACTGTACATATCGGTTCCACGATCGGTTCTGCTGCTCCGTACGGTCTCGAATCCCACTTCTAAGTCGGGAGACCAATGTAGTATAATGTACGAAAAGGGGGAGAGTCCGAAGCGGTCTTGAGACGGGAGCGGCGGCAGCGTACAGTCGTGTAACTGTAATGAGTCCGAACGGGGAGAAGGGGCGGAAGCACCGGGCGGTCGAGGGGAGAGTGGACGATTGGTATCACCAGGCACGTACAGGAACGTGCGTAAGGGTACGAACGGTCTGATAAACCCGATAAAGGAGTAGCCGTGCGGTCTATTGTAACACAAGTTGACAAGGAAGACGTTCGGCAGAAGATGCTTGTCGTTTACGATTGGGGGCCTCGGGAGATCCGAACTACAACTAAATATCGGGTCTGGGCCCCATTACTAACTACTGTACGATCGGTCTAATTTGCATTGTCACCACCCAGCACCACACAATCACCACACGTCTCCAACTTGTACGCTCGGCCAACCCGTCCGGCACTCGACCACCAAATCGTACACGTGGCAATGCCACTGCACTGGCCAACCGGGCACTACCCCTTGGTACGTGAACGGCCAATCGGATAAGCTGCGCACCAACTCGGGCCCACTATACTACAATATCGTAGCAGCATTGAGCACAGTATTAACACTTTCAGTACGTTTTCACGGACACCAATTTCTCAAGCAACACAAAATAACGTCATTATTCAATTCCGTTCTCCCCAAACGCATCCGACACCTTTTCGCAATCCGAAAAGGCTTTCGAATCCAATAAAAAGTCTGGAAGCCATCCACAGTACCCTACGAAAAGAGACAGTCTGAGAAACGTTTTCACGTCCCGAGAACCACCACTACCATCCAAGAATAAATCAAAGCGAAACCATAGCACCAAAGGAATATGTTCGAATCTCCAACCGTATTGGAGGCGCAAGAGCAACTGCGCCGCGCAGTGTACGAGACATTTGCGTAAAACATCAGCTTTCTCGATCTGCATAAGAAGTATACCGTTTCTGAGTGGCGCATGCGAAAGGCTTACAAAGACTGGCTTATGACCTATCCAAAAGCGCAGCCTTGTCATCTTACGGAAGTCGTTCTCCCCTACCGCAGTGAGGGAAGACCTACAGCGACGTCAAAAGAGGAGGAAGCCATGGTCGTTCGTTCTGTGAAATGCTTTTGTGGCAGCAACACACAGCCGACGAAAGTTGGTGTTACAGACTTGGTGCAAGCCTTCGTGTCCTCTTTGGACGTCGATCGGCAGCTGCACATTGGGTTCTATAATAACTGCCCGTCGTTGGGAGGGTTGGACCGTTCCATTCTCAGGCACAAGCTCCAGTTCTTGCCGGTGCGCATTGTCGAGAACGAACTGGTGGAGATTACGCCAGAGAAGATTGCGAGGTATTTCGACCTTGTGGGAAAGCCTCATCGATAGATGTTGTATAGTTGATCCAAGGAGGTTCTTCAATCTCGACGAGTCGGGAATTTCCGTGAACTAAATTCTCGGTCGCAGCCTTTGTAAGGGGATTGGAATTGAGAACTTTGTGTTAATTCAGAAGAGTGTGAAAGTGAAAGGGGCTAATGACCGCGTCACGCTTATGCCCGTTATTTCCGCTGATGGAAAGGCGTGGAAACCTGTCTTGGTATTCTGGGGAAAGCGTGTGTATTACCAGTTCCTTAACGGAAAGCTTCAAAAGCTCCACGATTTCTTACCCCCATGTTACCTGTATCAGCGAGAAATTCCAGGCGTAGACAAATCCATATTCCTCGATTGGGCTAGGCACTTTGTGAAGGAAACAAAACATCTACGAGAAAATTGAAAGTACCTGTTGGTGCTACTCGATGGATACGCGGGTGACGTGGGTTATCAAACTCTCCAACAATTCAAAGAAAATGGTATTATCGTCGTCTCTTTGCCATCGCACACGAGCCATATCTTACAACCACTCGACGTGAACGTCTTTCGCTCCTACAAATCTTTCATGCAGTGCGAAGTCCACCGCCTATCCCGAACCAGGTCAGTCCTAGATGTTTTTGATGTCGCCGACGCTGTGAGCACCGCCCTGTCCGAATCATTGGAATATGCCAACATTCGCAACTGTTTCCGTCGCACAGAAAACTGGAACTACGATAAGGGATTTCCCTGTGTGTCGGCTGTCGTAGACTCTGTGTTTGTTAAACGTAGATGCGAAGGAGAGGAATTAACGATGAAGGCGCTGGTAGACAGGTTCTTCAAAAGCCCGCGCTTTTCGGTCAACGAAAGTAAAGTAGAAGAGTCGGGAACTGTGAAGGTTAGCACAAAATATGATCGCCATCTAACGGCAGAGAGCGTGTTGAAGGCACTGACGCAGAGAACTAATGGCTCTTTTTGCTTCAAAGGTGCAACTGATCGTCGTCGCGTCGTAGAGCTTGCGCCGCATCGCGATAGTCTCTTTCAGCATCTCAGAAACACTCGTCTTGAATGGCGCTGTGCTGCCGGAGCTCGAGCTTTTTCGCGATAGGGCCATCCAAGGCATGATAAAATTACAATGCTTGGATAAGGTCGTGGTCGAAGATGACGTTGGGGCTACGGAGACGAAGAAAGAATTTTTGTGGGATGCATGAGTTGTGTGGTGTTCAGAAGTTGATGTGGCAAAAGTTTATGCATTTTCTGTCGTTTCATGACGCCATAGTGTTTGAGTTATATGCGTGCATTGTATTGTTTTAGTAGGTCGTTTGAACAACAGAGTATGAGTTCTTTCTCAGCTTTTGCGCTACGCGCTATCTCTCATGCAGAAGCTGAGAGTTCTGAATGTCTATTGATGTAAACAGATATAAAAATGGGTGTAGGATCGCTGAGTTCTGGCGACCCGACACTTTTCGCTTTTTGCGAACGGTTTGATGGTGTGCTGTTAAGTCGTGGCTAGATATGATTAAGGAATGGCCGTTACGGTTTTTTGCCTTTTTCAAGAAAGAGAACTATCTCTAGATAGAACTACTGCCGCCTCGAAACCAGGGGCGGCTGACCATAATGAAGGGTTTTGAAGAACGTATTGTTTTTACCAAAGCTAGTAGCGGTGTGTCTCGAGATGCTCAAAGTCGCTACTCTAATGTGCAGAATTGCTATCGCGCGTAGCAAAAAACGTACATGTGAAAGAAGAGGGCGCTTGCGGGGATGGGTGGGGAGAAACAGACATAGGGAAGGAGAGAAAGGTGCTTGCTGTGACAAGCTGGGTTCTCCTTAAGTAAGGCTTTCATAGTGTGAACGCCTGATGATCAGAGCCACCGTGCGAGACAGCTTGCAAACTGCGCTCAACCACTCTCTGTCGCAGCTGACCAGAAGAGCGGAGATAGTTGCGTTCGGCCTCTCTCTGCCACAGTTGGCGAGCACAGTCGAGACAGTTGCGCTCAGTCGCTCCAAGCGACAGCTGGCCAGGGCGGCAGAGACAGTTGCGCATGTTGGTACGCTCGGCTGTCTTGCGAATCTGCTGCACCGCTCGCTATTCTTATGTGGTACATCCTTCATATCTATACACTCTGTGACAGGTTGATAAAAAAAAAGAAGAGAAGACCTTGCGATCGCGTAACGGATTCCTCCCAGCCCTCATCTAAGCATCTAAATTGCAGTTTGCTCCCTTTTTCAACTCTTTTGTTTGCAGAAAACGACGGCAAGGAAACTGGCGAACGGAAGCACATCGCCGCAACACACACGCCGTAATTCCCGCAGCCAATAACGCTGTTATTCGTCAAACTCTTTCACGATCTGGTCATCACGTGATTCGGAATTCTAAACTCTACTGTCGGGCTTGCGTTACATCAACAAAAGATCCCTCTGAAGTTCGGAGTCCGGACCAATCATCGTCTCCAAGTACACAGAACTAGGAGCCCCAACGTTAGAGAGCGATTGGGCTCTCCTTGCATGGAGTCTCGGAGAGAAGGGCTGATATCCTTCCTAGATTTCGTCCGACGTCGTCCTACACTCGCAACGGAGTATCAACCTCCACCTGCGATTTCTTTTCCATGTTGGCTGGGATTCTTGCGGGCTTCGTTCCAGACATAAGTGGGAGGAAAAGAAATATGCTTCGATGATAATGCATGAGATGTAGGCGTAGAACTAGCGACTACAGTGTATGTGGGCAAGTCGTGATAACTTGCTGCAGACCTTCAGACCCTTTCAGGTTCAGTAACAGAATGCTTGTGAGCCGATGCAAATGTATGTCATGTCTTTAGAAAGTAGCCTTTGGATTGGGCTGAAGCAGGAGGACGTGGGACGGTTGCTAACGTTCATCATGATTTGAGTGAGTGAAGTGTTGGCTACGGAATGTGCGTACACGCCGTAATAACACCTATTGGCTTTTGTTATCCGAGATCTGTGTCAGGTGAGAGAAAACTGAATACCAACATCCTGCTTTACCCTATGAATTGAGGAGTGTGAAATTCCAGGGAAACTGATGGAACCAGGCATCTAGCTTGGGTCGATACACTTTGAATCACTTTGTGGAACATTGAAGACGTTAATACCATAAAAAAAAGGGTCCTGGTATATGATATGTATCTTAATTATGACCTCATTCTGAGAAAGGTGTATCGAATGTTTAAAAATTAGAGTCAGAGTGGGAGAGGAACCCGGGAGAGGTGTATAGTAACCTTGGATGATAAGCTGATTATTACATGGTTGCTGTTACGCCTGCTTCGTGGCTGCTGTCCATTTGACGGAATATGTGCCGGATGTATCACAAGCAAGAGAGTGCACTTGAACTAGAAGCGGAGAAGTTTTACAGGGGCTCGCAGTTCGGTATAAAAGGGGGCTTCATGAGACGGAAACGCTGTTCGAAGGTTCCGGCCGCCAGACTTCCTCGCAATACAGGTACCTCAAAATTCTGAAACGAGTGTAGCCGAAGGAAGCGTCTGGTGTTAAACAGCAGACTTCTACATAGTCAAACAATAAGAAGATGGAAGACATAATTTGTATGGAACAGAAGGCGCCTGAATGTGTTGATGTACCGGACGCCAAAGCACAAGAGATGGAAAGGCTAAAGGCTTTGAATGAATTTCGTAGGAACGTGAAGGACGGGGATTACATCGACTGTGATCTATATGGACGTGGCGACCAACGTGTGTTAAATGCGGCGACGTCCACCGGGGAAGAAAGTTGGAAGCAACCTGGAAAAACAATGAAGAATGCAAAGAATCGTCATGCTCGTACAGTTCGATCCACTCGCATGAGCTATCTCAGCAAGAAGGCCCGAAGTTTTCTCCGGAAACTGCCCTTTCCAAAGGACTGTTTTGGCACACATAGCACACTCGCCGCAGACAGCAATGAGCTTGAGGACGCCAGTGCAGCAACGATCGACACTGCTCCGCTACCGTCTCCTGAGAATCAACGACAACTAAGTGATGGTGGTCGTGTTGAGAGCGAAGATATTCTGACAGTCAAGGCGTCTGCAGAGAGGGAGTGTAACGATCGTATTTTTGGGCAGGATACTAACGTAAGAGGGCTGCAAACGCATGAACCCTCAAGCAGTGTGGCCGACGACACTCCGCATCGCGTGAAAAGTAAGGTGGGCAGTGGGGATGACTTGTCGATGGTGGAAAAAGGAATGGTAGTGCGGACTCTGGCGAAGCTGCGATCGACGGGCAGCTTCGTTTTCAAAGAGACTGAGTCTAAAACAAGTCATCATGGGACCTTTACGGATAGGGATTCCCGTGAGGACCAAACTCCGGCTGTAGGCGTAAATGATTCTGGAGAAGAGTATGACGAACATAGCTCTGCGGCATGTATTGGAGAAAAGAAGGCCAAGAACAATTGCACGGCCGGCAATGAAACCACCCGTTTGGGTTCGAATGGTTCTACAGATGAAAATGACGAAGTAATGGTCTTGGACGAGAATAATTGTTCGGATACTGGCGAACAGAATGGCGTCAATGGCGTTCAAGTCGGAGACGTGAAGAAACTGAGGAGCCTATTCGAGGAAGATACATCTGTACCTGATAAGGTTATTGTCATTCGTGAGTACCCAAAACCTAGTTTGCATCATTGTGAAGAACATATTGGAAGCACCAGCGAATCCCAAGACAAAGAAGCGCATCTGGAGAAGAATACAAGTCATGACTGCACCGCTAGCACTTGCCGTGCACCGCCGGCTCATGATTCGCTCAAAGAAATGGAAAAGGAAGGCACGCTCTCTGATAAGAACGCATCCGCTGTGCCGGACAAAATTGCCGTTCGCAAAGTATCCTCGATGCTGAAAGTGACGGCTGTACTTTCTGCCCCGCAAGGACCGAACCGGAGCGTGGAGAGTATCTCGAAACTGCTCAGAGCCGAGTCGGCACCGGAAGTGGAAGTGGGTGAGCAACCGGGGTTACACGTACACTCGTTACAGGATCTTTCAAAACACATGTCTGGGCATGTAGAAAGGATTGTATCGCTATTCGAATCTCGGTCAGGTGAGGAGTTTTTGGACGATGGACTCGATGTGCAGATGACATCCGAAAGTCCCAACATCCGCGCCGGGTTATCATGTGATAGTGGGGTATTCGATAACGAAGTTGAAGACGAAGACGTGAGAATCATCGATATGGAAGTAAGAAAGGAAGAGAACTATGATAATGATGGAAAAGTGGGTCCGCAAGAAAAGGAGGAGGGGCAAAGGAAATTGCATGAAATTCCAGGGAGCCGTGTTGCTAACCATGTGGACGAATGCGTAGAGTCAGTAGAAACGGCTAGACCGGCTCAGGACCATGTGGCACAGCCTGATTTACTTGAGTCTTCAAATAGCTCAAATGGGAGTTCTGAAGAGGCGTCTGTTTCGTTCTCTCATCTAGTGGAATCTTGTGCGATTATGTAGAGTGATTTGAGTTTTATTTCTACTGCGAGGTGGTTGCAGAGTTGTGAAACTACAAAGGTAAAGAACTCGTTTGTGATGAAGGTCAAATAGATGGCAAGCAATTTCACGAGAGCAGTGGTGTTGAGGATGTGCTTGATGTCGTGGAGTTGGGGGCGAGGCCAGCGGTGGAGAGGAAGAAGTGGATATGGTTCAACATGAATTTGATGCGCCTTCTTCTGGCTCCGATGACAGTTCCGAAGGGGCGGCCTTCCCTTCGCTAGCGAGGACGCTACAGTACCTCGTGGACTCCTATAGTTATGCGGGTGGGTGTGCGCTCTTGGGTTGCTTTGGAGTGTCGGTTGTATCCAGAGCACATTTCAGACACTTGGTTACGTTAAATACGCAGATAACTTAAAAGAGAAATCGTTATCCTTACCGTGGGCACTAGCTACGTAGATGTAGATAAGAATGCCTGTTGTAACAACAGACATTCCTCTTTGATACCCAAGACGCGATCTCGCTGGACGGAGGTACAATATTGGAGCATCAGCTGGGCAGTTGACGTGAGCACGTCGCATGGCGCGCACATGCCCAAACACAAGAAACCCTTCAGCAGCCGCCTTTGCTCTCTCGCCTCAACGCAGGTGCAGCCAGCCGTGAACGGCCTTGGAAAGATAGCATGGCGCGCGCATGTACCACTCCTCCGTGCCTGTCTCCGCCGCAGGACTACCGCTGTCACCTGCCAAACTAGACAAAAAGGGTTATGTATCTGTGAAGGAGAAGGCGACGGTGTTGAATATCAATTGCACAGATTAGAGTTCTGGGAAAAGTTAGTAGAGGGTCTTGTGCTACCGCTTGTACAGTGTGCAATGTACACTGCACGTGAATGGGATCTTTCTTGACAGTGTGAACTGTGTAATCCATCAACCATGAAGCAAAGGATGGCTCATAATTTGCGATTGCGTTGCAAATGCGTCTGATATGCTTCATAAAGTTCGCCGTCAACTCCCAAACCTATGCTACGCAGTCGGAACAAAGTAGCATCCTCAGTCTCATCGTCTCTTTTCGCATTCTCTGTAATTCTTGAGGGCTTCAATCCTGGTCGAAGTGAAGAAGAGAATAGTCTACTACTGTGAAAATCATGATGATGATGTATGAGATCGAGACGTAGGCCGAGCGATCAGGACGACGGACCAGGACCATCGATCAGGAACAGCGATCAGGACCAGCGATCAGGACCAGCGATCAGGACCAGCGATAAGGACCAGCGACCAAAACACGCGACCAGGACGAACGACAAGGACAAATGAGCAGGAAGAAGGATCGCCGACCAATCTGTACAAGCTCTGCTACTGCTACTATCAACCTTGAGATCTTGATGCATTCAGTAGTAGAGCGCCTTGGTATTCATTATGAGTCGGGTTCGTTGCAGTGTTGATTATGCAATGCGATTCGTAAGTAATCAACCTATTCTGGTGTCCAGAACCTGTGTGAGTAGAGGAGAAACTGAATACATACAATGTTACAAGGTAGCTTGCGCCTGGTAGACTTCACCTAACATTGGGGGTCGTTGGAGACATTATTGACAAAAAACGGCACAATATTAAGCGTTCACTTCCACTGTCGCCCAATGTGAAATGCTAAGAAATGGGTAAAGATGTAATGGAACACAAACAATACGCTTGTGTATATGAATTGAGAAGTAAGAATTTCGTGGGAGCGTATTGGAGCTTGGCATTGAGCTTACGACGATGCAATGTTCTCTACGTTGTGACCATTTCGGAAACTATTGACTAACAAGCGTTTGATATCTACTGTGTGTGCACTTTATTATCATGTAATGCTAATAAAATAGCACTGAAGAGTTTAACGAATGATTGAAAGCGGGAGATGGTGTCAGGGGAGGTGCAAAAGAATCTCAGAAGTTCGGATGGATACTACCTGGTTACTGTTACCACTATTTCGTGTAGGTTTCGCATTTGACGGAGGAAGTATTTATTGTATTCCTTGCAGGAGAGTGCTCTTGTATGTGACGGGAGGAAATTTCACTGGGGGATGTAGTTCGGTATAAAAGGGGACTTCGTGAGACGAAACGCTGCTCGAAGGTTCCGGCCGCCAGACTTCCTCGCAATACAGGTACCTCAAAATTCTGAAACGAGTGTAGCCGAAGGAAGCGTCTGGTGTTAAACAGCAGACTTCTACGTAGTCAAACAATAAGAAGATGGAAGACATAATTTGTATGGAACAGAAGGCGCCCGAATGTGTTGATGTACCGGACGCCAAAGCACAAGAGATGGAAAGGTTAAAGGCTATGAATGAATTCCGTAAGAACGTGAAGGACGGGGATTATATCGACTGTGATCTATATGGACGTGGCGACCAACGTGTGTTAAATGCAGCGACGTCCACGGGGGAAGAAAGTTGGAAGCAACCTGGAAAAACAATGAAGAAGGCAAAGAATCGTCATGCTCGTACAGTTCGGTCCACTCACATGAGCTATCTCAGCAAGAAGGCCCGAAGTTTTCTCCGGAAACTGCCCTTTCCAAAGGACTGTTTTGGTACGCAAAGCACACTCACCGCAGACAGCAGTGAGCTTGAGGACCCCAGTGCAGCAACGATCGACACTGCTCCGCTACCGTCTCCTGAGAATCAACGACAACTAAGTGATGGTGGTCGTGTTGAGAGCGCAGATATTCTGACAGTCAAGGCGTCTGCAGAGAGGGAGTGTAACGATCGCATGGTTGAGCAGGATACTAACGTAAGAGTGCTGCAAACGCATGAACCCAAAAGCAGTGTGGCCGACGACACTCCGCATCGCGTGAAAAGTAAGGTGGGCAGTGGGGATGACTTGTCGATGGTTGAAAAAGGAATGGTAGTGCGGACTCTGGCGAAGCTGCGATCGACGGGCAGCTTCGTTTTCAAAGAGACTGAGTCAAAAACAAGTCATCATGAGAAATCTACGGATCTTGGTTCCCGTGAAGACCAGGCTCCGGTTGTAGGCACAAATGATTCTGGAGAAGAATTTGATGAACCTCGCTCTGGGGCATGTAATGGGGAAGAAAATGCCAAGAAGAGTTATACGCTCATCCATGAAGCTTCTCGTTTGGGCTCGAAGGATTTTGCAGATGAAAATGACGAAGTAGATGTGTCCGACAAGAAGGATTGTGCGGTTACGTTCGTACAGAATGCCTTCTCAACTGAAGTTCAAACCAGAGACGTGAAGCAACTACGGAGCTTGTTTGAGGAAGAGATTTCAGGACTTGATAAAGTAGTCGTCGTTCCTAAATCCTCGAAATCCACTTCTCATCGCGGTGTAGCACGTATTGGAAGCGCAAGCGAACGTCAAGATGGTGAACGGCGTTTGAAGAAGAAGGATACAAACCAGGATGGTAACGCCGGAATTCACTGTGCATCACCAGCTCGTAATTCAGTTGGAGACATGGAAGAGGAGGAAAAGGTCTTTGATCAGAGCTTGCCTACTGTGCCCAACGAAATTACCGTTCGCAAAGTATCTTGCTTAATGAAAGTGACGGCACTACCTTCAGCTCAGATGTCAAACCGGAGCGTAGATGGTGTCATGAAAATGCTTAAAGCCGAGCCAGCGCCCGAAATAAGAGTATATGAACATCCGGCACTTGACTCATTACAGGAACTTTCAAAACATTTGTCAGGGAATGTAGAACGAATGATCTCAGTATTTGAATCTCAGTCAAGTGAAGAGTTTTCCGGTAATGGACCTGAAGTGGAGACGAACTCCGAAAGCCATAACATCCACGCCGGACTGTCCTGCGATAGTGGGGTGTTTGATAATGAAGTTGAAGATAAAGACGTAAGAAACATTGATGTGGAAATATCAGCGGCACAAGTGGATGACAGTATTGGAAAGCCGGCCATGCAGGAAAAGGAAGAATGCCGAAGAGAAACGAATGAGGTTCGAAGGAGGTGTGTTGGCGAGGATGAGGACGACTGCGTGGAGTCTAGGACAATTACAAGGCCACCCGTAGATGAAGAGGTGAATGTAACACCATTGGAAGCCTATGAGTTTGTGTCTAGCTCAAGTGGCAGTTCGGAAGAGGCGTCTGTGCCCTTCTCTCATTTAGTGGACTCTTGCACGATTATGTAGGGCCCTGTGCACCATGTTTGCGAGCAGCGGAGTTGTACCTTCGTAGAATTAAAAAGGTGTTTGAAACGTTGGAGTGGGGTACCTCTGTTTCCTTGTAAATAAGTACCGTTGGTAGGCGTCGAACGTTCAACGATCTTTCCCACATCTCAGAATCCGATCTGCCGGTGCATCACCGTCGATGGTGATTCATCGATGGTCACGACTTGTGATCCGCGGTGCATCACTTGTTGTGCCGTCGGCGACGGGCCATTGCTGGCCACTGTCGCCAGCTGTTCAACTGCGCTGTTGGGGTGCAACGGCGCGTGGCACACAGTGTAGCCAGAACAGATGCGGGTGTCGATGTAAGATATTTGTTGCTCCGGCCTGTCAACGGGTGACCGACCTCAGCTGAAAGCCAGCTCGGAATGGCTTTCAGCTAGCTCGGAATGGATTTTGGTCGCTGTCCCTCTTCGCTGCAGACTACAAAATGTAGGAGAGAGTGGCTCTCGCTCCACCACTCGACGTTCTCCGAGATCTCTGTCTCCGCAAGTCCACCATGGCGCGCACATACAACTCGCCGTTGCACCTGTCCCCGGCACAGTGCAAAGGCTATCTCCTGCTCACAAAGACAACAAGAGTGATATACAGGTGATGGAGAACGCGATCATGCTGAGTGTCATCGTCAAAGAATGAATTTGAGGAGCTTTATGCTGCTGACTCTTGCTTATGGAAACCCAGAAAAACCTTTAGGACGACCGAAAACTGAGATATGTGAGCACGTCGTGCTACATATGCTGTAGACCTTCAGGTCCTGCTATTCTCAGTGACAGAGTGCCTTGAGCCAGTTCAAGAGGAGAATATGTGCGAACAACCGGCTGCAGACGTGTGCCTTAGATTGGCCGATGAACTCGGGAATATCTGATATTCGTCATGAGTTGGTTTCGTGGAGTGTAGATTATGGGGTGCAATTGGAGATTGCAGAACATGATTTATTGTTTCATGTCTGTTGCTTTTGCGGGGGAGTGGTGGGGGCAGACGATTAGCTCGCGGCGATTACTTGGAGCGTTGTAGACGATAATGATCAGAAATCCCATGATATTGGGAACCCACTTTCATGTTGATTATCGTCAAATACCAAGAAATGTGCTTCGGATAGTTCAAAAACTGGATCCAACCGGGAGAGGATGCGGGGCAGAGTTGTAAGAGAACCTCAGGAATCCAGATGAGTACTACGTGGTTGCTAGTACCGCTGTTTCGTGGCTGTTTTCCATTTGACGTCATAAGTGTTTCATGTATAACAAGCAATATAGGGCACTTGTACGAAACATGAAAACATTTTGCTGGGATGCGCAGTTCGGTATAAAAGGGGACTTCATGCGACGGAAACGCTGCTCGAAAGTTCCGGCTGCCAGACTTCCTCGCAATACAGGTACCTCAAACTTCTGAAACGAGTGTAGCTGAAGGAAGCTGGAAGCTTCTGGTGTGAAACGGCAGTCTTTTTGGTTCTCAAACAAAGAAAGAAATGGAAAACGTGATTCATACGACACAAATTAGCTACGGGCGTAGGATTGTGGTGAAAACCACCCACAGGAGAGAGAGAGACTGAGGGCTCTCAATGATTTAAGGAACAACGTGAAACATGGGGACTGCATCGGTTGCGATCTCTGTGGACCTGATGACGATCGCGTGTTGAATGGAATGAGGACCAATGGGGATGAAAATTCCAGCCAACAGGGGAACTTGCGGAAGCATGCAAAGGCCCGTCACCGTACACAAGTTGGGTCCTCCCGGATGAGGCTCATCGGGGAGAAGATTCGAAGCTTTCTGAGGAAATTGCCTTTCCCGATGGACTGTTTCGGTAACCACAGCACAGTGGCAGGAGACAATAATGAGGTCGAAACCACAAATACTGTGACTTCCGAAATCTCACCAATGCAGCTTGAGAACCACCGAGAACAAAGCGATGGGGGAGCTGTTGCGAGTGCCGACTTACTCGCGGTCGACTCGTCGGATGTTGGGCAGGACCGAACAGTGGAGGGGCCCGAAGAGACGGGGTCATTTTGTCCGGTGGTGGACGAAACTCCACACCGAGTTCAAAGCAAAGTGAATAGCGGAGATGATCTATCGGTTGTGGAGGAGGGGAATGTTGTGCGGACGTTGGCGAAGCTGCGATCGACAGGCAGCTTTGTTTTCAAACAGGCCAGTTCGAACGCCAGCCAAAAAGAAGAATCTAGGGACAGGGATGTGCACGGGGACAAAGGTAGCCTGGCAGGCCATAAGAGATCCATAGAAACGCTTGAGGGGCACCGCTTTGGGACGCCGATGGCAGAAGAACCAAGATCCAAGGAAGAGAGTACGCACACCCAAGAAGCTTCCCGTTCGGGGTCGTGTGGGTGTGCAGATGGGCAGGAAGAAGTAGGTGTGGTGGATGAGGGGGGTTCTGTGGACACAGACGTACAGGACACATCTTCAGCTGACGTTGAAGCCGGAGATCTTAGGAAACTAAGAAACGCATTTGAGGATAGCAATTCCGAGTTGGACGTGGCAGTTGTGGTGCTTGAGTCGTCAGAAAAACCCCTGTATGATGGCGAAAGATCCGTCGGAAGCGGGAAGGAATCAGACAAGAAAGCACATGTCGGGAAGAAGGTCACAAGTTATGACGTCAACGCCGACACCCGCCTCGCACAAGCGGCTCATACTTCATTGGACGACTTGAAGAAAGAAGGCACACTCTCGGAACAGTGCTTATCTGCTGTCCCCAGTGAGATCGTCGTTCACAGAGTATCCTCGTTACCGAAAGTGAGAGCACTGGTTTCAGCGCCACAGTTGTCGAACCAGAGAGTGGAGCGGGTGCCGGGAATGCTTAGTGTCCAGTCAGCGCCTGCTATGGGTGTGTGTGAGCAACCGGCTCTGGACTCGTTGCAAGAGCTTTCCAAACATGTGGCTGGGAGAGTAAAAAGAATAGTGTCACTATTTGACTCGCGGTCAGGTGATGGGGTACGTGGTGATGTATTGGAAGTGGAGTCGAAAAGCACCAATATCCGCGGCGGGCTGTCGTGTGATAGTGGGCTCCTTGACAGTGAAAGTGAAAACGGGGATTTGAGCACTAATGCTGTGCATGCGGTGGCGAGGAATGAAAATGCCGTCCCCGAAAGCCGAATCATTGAGTATATGGTTGATGGCTTGGAGTCGACGGGAATCTCGGGGCTAGTGCGAGAGGAAGATATGGATGTGACTCCGCATGAAAATAACGAATCTTCTTCTAGCTCCGGTGACAGTTCCGAGGAGGCGTCCTTACCTGTCTCTCATTTAGTGGACTCTTGCATGATCATGTAAGGTGGTGTGCGCATCTCTTGATTGTGTTCGGGGTTTTTGGTTCCACCAACTTGGTTGTAAAGCGCTTCTGTACCTTTGTAGAATTAAAAGAGCACGAGTGTGAGCCACAGCGGGCATTCCCACACACTCAAAAACGCGATCTGGCTCGATGTAACCTTCGGTAGATAGATTCACGACGATGAATCATGCACGTGTCATGCCAGCGCCCAACAGTGCCGTTGGACGACAACAACCGACAATGGACGTGAGAGGGGCACGTGGCGCGCACATGCCAGAACACACGAACGTCCTTCAGCGGCCGCATTAATGCGGCCGCAGGGAGACTCCACTCGTCCAAAGTTACGAAGGTACAGGTAGATGCCGGCAGCTACAGACAAACCGCCTTGCTGCGGTAGTCTCTCCACAACAAAGTGCGGCCCGTATGGGCGACTCTTGACCCATCACTGGGCCTTGACTGCTATCTCCGTCTTGACGAGTCCAGCATGGGGCATCCCATGCAGTACCGCTTGTTTACGCTCATGGGATCGGCTTTGAAGGTATGAATTGTGTAATCCTACATTCATGAAACAGCAAATCTCTCACCGCACGCTTTTGCGTTCGGTTTAATTCTTGAGGACTTCAATCTGGATCGAAGTGAAGAGGAACATAAGTGTACTACTGTGATGATGAATCATGCGATCGCGATACAAGGAAGCGATCAGAACAAGCGACCAAGCGACCAGGAAAAGCTACAGTACCTGGATAAGTGAGCAGGATAAGCGGCGAGGGAAAGCTTTGGCACAACTACAGTAACTGTGCCTCTTACGGCAATGCAAGAAGAAAATATTCTTGAATAGCCTGTCTGCACAACTGTGCTATGTATTGGAAGGTGGCTTTGGTAAAGATGCCGGCAGTCAGCATGAGTTCGGGTGGTTGGAGTGTTGATTATGAAGTGCGATTCGTCATACAGAGCATATTCTGTTGTCCAAAATCTGTATGAGAAGAGGAGGAGCTGAATACAAACATCTCGCTTGTGTACGTAAACGGAAGCGAGAATTTCGTGGGACAAGAGTTTAACCAGACGTTCACCTAGCGCCAATTTCACTATGCTTTACTCGGGGGACGTTCGGGACGTTATTGAAAAGAATGAGCATGGTATTGGGCATGCGCCTTGATTATCACCCAGTGCGGAGAATTATACTTCAGATGGTCCCAGTAATGCCTGCCAATTACCCCCTAATGCTGACAAGTATATCTCAGATAGTTCAACCAATGAGCCAAGGCGGGAGGGTCGATGCGGGAGAGGATGTGGGGAGAAGCATAAGGGAATCTTACAGGTTCAGATGGAGTATTACGTGCTTGCTGCTACCCCTATTTCGTGGGTCTTTTCCATTTGACGGAATAAGTGCTTGATGCATCATAAGCAGGAGAGCTTACTTAAAGCGAAGACGACAAAGTTTTGGAAGGGCACGCAGTTCGGTATAAAAGGGGACTTCATGAGACGGAAACGTTGCTCATGGGTTCCGGCCGCCAGACTCCCTCCCAATACAGGTATCTCAAACTTTTGGAACGAGTATTGCTGAAGGAAGCTTCTGGTGTTGAACACTAGTCTTTGAAAATCGCAAAGAAAGAAAAAGATGGAAGACATGGTTCATTTGGGACAGTTTGGGCATGTTTGCACAGTTGTGGCGGAAACCCAAGCCCAAGAGATAGAGCGACTGAGTGCTCTGAACAATTCCAAGAAGTATGTGAAGCATGGAGATTATATTGATGGTGATCTCTATAGACGTGTTGACGATCGGGCGCTTACCGGAATGGAGACCATTGGGAACGAAGGTTCTGACTCACAGGGGAACACTTATGATGAAAAGGTCCGTCATCGTTCGAAGGTTGGTTCCATTCGGATGAGATTTATCTGGAAGAAGATTAGAGGTTTTCTAAAGAAACTTCCCTCGCCAATGGACTGCTTCTGTATGCTTGATACATTCACACAAGACAGCGGCGAGCTCGGAGTAGGCAATGCTGTAACTGTCGACGGCCAACCAGAGCCTCGTGAAACTCAGGAAGAACAACGTATTTGGAGGCGTAGCTTGAATGGCGGCATACTGGTACCTGACCCATCAACAGAAAGAGAATGTGATGATCACGATTCTGGACCGGGAAGAACGGCTGAGGGCCCGGAAGATATTAGAAATGAATCACCATGTACGGTTGTGGACGGACCCCCGCATCGAGTCAAGAGCAAAGTTGGCAGCGGGGAGGACTTATCAGTGGTGCCGGAAGGTATGGTAGTGCGGACTTTGGCGAAGCTGCGATCGACGGGCAGCTTCGTTTTCAGAGAAATTGATTCCAACGCAAGTTATCATGTGGAATCTATTGGTAGGGAGTTTTGTGGAGGCCAAGGTCCCTTCGCAGACTCTACCGGTGCAGAATCATTTGAGGGGCCCCGTTCTGGGGCATCCATGCAGCAAAGAAATCCCAAGAAGGTTAGTGTGCATACCCACGAAGCTTCCCGTTTGCGCTCGAAGGATTTTGCAGATGGACAAGAAAAAGTAGATGTGGTACACGAGAGCGAGTGTGTGGATAAGGGCGGGCCGAATGCACCATCAGTTGACGTTCATGCCGGAGACATGAAACAGCTACAAAGCATATTTGAGGAAGATACTCCCTCTCTTGAAAACGTAGGACTGGTGGTTAAGTTTCCCGAAGGCATATCGAAACCTGGCAAAGACTTGAATCGTCGCACAAAACAATGTGGTGACGTCGGTACGCATATGGAGAACAAGAGCGTAATCGATGGCAGCAACGTTGTTACAAACTGTGAAGCAGTGGAAACAATCGCTATTGGAAGAGTGAAGAACGAGAAAAGCATCTCTGAACAGGGCAAACCCATTGTACCCTGTGAGATCGTCAGTCACGAAGCTTCTTCATTAGTGAAAGTGAAAGCATTGGTTCCAGCCTCCCACATTTCGAACCAGAGAATAGATGATGTGTCGAAAATGCTCAGAGCGCATTCAGCACCGGATGTGAATGCTTTTCAAGAACCAGCGTTGGAGTCGTTGCAGGATCTTTCCAAACATTTGTCGGGGCGCGTGGAAAGAATTGTGTCACTTTTTGAATTACGGTCAGCAGATACCGAAACTGGTAACCGCCTCCAGGCCGATTTGAAGTCGGAAAGCCGCAGTTTATGCGCTGGGCTGTCTTGCGATAGTGGGCTCCTTGATCGTGAGCACGATGACATGAATAGCAATGATGCGGAGGTGCAGGCGGTAGAGAATGATGACAGATAACGGACTGCTGGAAATGTAAAGTGGCGCCAGAGAGCCGTCCTGTCAAGAATGGGAATGCGGTTGATTGCGTAGATTAAGGGAGCAGGGCGACATCTATGTACATGTACGACATACCAAGGGTATGTTGATGTGTCGTGACATGAGACTATAGAGTCCCCTAGCTTCGATGGAGCTCCAAAGAAGATTTTATGTCTTTCTCTCGTATCGTGGACTTGTCATTCCAGGTCCCGAAATCGGATCTGGTTCCACATATCGCGAAATCATGATGGCGAGTCGAGATTCACGTCACCCGGTTACCGTTGGTACCGTTGGTAAGGGTTAAGAGGGCTACCAACGGTGCTGTAGCGACGCTACTCCGTAGTTGCAGTGCCCCTGTACTGAGAAGCAACGCCGTGGCGCACACACGCCGGGGCACTCGCGACTCGCGACTCGAGAGACATTTAAGAGCAAAATTGCAGATCGAACCGGTGCGTCGGTAAGTTTGCTGCTCTATCTAATGTTATGGTTACAGGAGACGTAGCTTCAATTGATGACATACCTTCACCTTCAAAGGTAGAAGTACGTATCGTTCCAACTGCCAACATGTTGTTACTGTATCATTAGGGATCTCGTTCGCAGCACTATTGTACTTGTTTTGTTTCTAGCGCTACCATCTCGTACCTCGTACCTAGGCGCAAGCAAAGCTGTGCAGCCACCGTCGTCTCTGCAAACCTCCGCAGTGCTTAACTGTTCATGCTTTGACTTGTTCTTTACTCAGCGCAGCACATAGTAGAAGGCTCCAACCCTAACGCGCACATGCGAACCAACCACGACGAAACAATGAAAAATGTCACACTTCACCTCTTTCATATGCGGGTTGCTTCGCATCCGCGTTGTTTTCTCAAACCGCATACAAATGTACCGGCGGCGGTGATAACGCCCATTTCTTGCGACAGAGCGACTGATGTGCCTGTTGTCGGTGTACGTCACTGACCCAATGGCCATTTTTCCTTTGTATATAAAAAGGACGTGTTCCGAGTACTACTCTACGAAGAAGTAGCACAACCAACTTTTCGCATTCATGCTCGCAACCGTTTATACAAGGGTAGTACTGAAATAAGGGATCGGTCTGGAATGCCCAGTGCCGAATGCTTTTTCTCTTTTCCGTCTTGGTCGTCCATCTTGCATGGATCTCACGCATTCCCTCCTTGTCTTTTGCAGGGCATCGCTTTTGTATCACCCGCAAACATTCTTGTTTCACCTCAATACTTTTCTTCTTTGCCACTGATCTTTCACCATGGAGCAACAAAACAACTGTACCAGGCCACTACCCACTACATTCGCACAGCAATAGGACGTAAGCATGGTGGTTCGTCATTTGTGCTCTCTTCATAAAATATCAGTCACTCTTATTGTTGTTATTTCCTTCAGGTAACGTTTGAAACAACTATATTCGACAAACGAGTTGGGTTTTTGTGACACTTGGAATCAGAATACACATGAAATGAGTCTCGATTCTTTCTTTGCCATAGACACCAAGTTCAGAATATATTCCTTGGGTGGTTATCTTCACACAGAACGGATTACAGGAGGACATATAAGCATAAGAGGCGACTCATTCCTTCATTTATCATGCATCATGACATGAACATTGTTCTATCATGTACTGGCCCACTTTTGGCTTAGATCATTGCGGAGCTCGAGGATCTTTGCTTCTCGATTGGTAATCTGTAGGCGGAACGCCAAAGGTTGATCCTCGAGCCCCTCGATCCGCCGCCCAATGGCTTCACAGTCGAGCCTTGGCAAGGACGCAAGCTCATTTCGGCGTTCGTATTGGTTTTCGCGCACAATGCGCTCTATCACCGTGGATTCTTCCTTGGCCTTATCAAACGCCTTCCTTCAGTGCTCCGGTCGCTCCCTTCTCTTCAGTTGGTTCTTGTGGTCTCTTGTATTGTGTCAGGTCATGCCCGAAAGTACCCAGTGTTAGTCCCCAGATCGGCCATGCTTGCGACTATGATACAAAAAAGCCATGCAAGTGAAGGCCGGTGGAGGGGGAGGAGAGGAAGCCTACAAGACAAGCATGGTGCCTTTTATACTGCACTCCCTGCGATACGGCTGTCACTTCGAATTGGGCTCATTATCCTTCATGATTTAAATTGGCGGTATTCTTCAGCTGCGAAGAGAGAGTGATACAGCCAGTTACATTCTGCTTGGCCTACACATTGCTCAGAGTAGACTAGAGCCTGTAGAGATAGAAAACGAGGGCATTTGCCCCGCTACCTTCCTTGGCAGCTTGGCATGGAAGTGGGCGCCGAGTAACAATCATTTGTTTCTTTATGTTGGGGACAGTGGTCGAGTTGATGGACATGAAACTAAATCAGCACGTAAGATGGCTGGATCGTATGGAAGACTTGGTCTGCAGATTTGGTCTACACCCTGTGTATCATAATACTGGACTGCAGTTTTGGTGCCGATGGCTACACGCAAGGCTACTGATCTCGTTTGCAGTCGTACGATACGTTGAGCGAATGAGTTGAAAACTGGTATTACACACGCTTTTGTGCTGGCCGATGAAATGGTGTGGCTATGCGGCAAAGAGCATGCTTGCAGTTATTATGCCGTGTTCGCTACATGGACTTTCTTAACCTATTTCACAGGCCCGTTCAACAAGAACCGCATCTTACAAAGAGCGGCAACATGCTTCAGAAATTGTGGAGCTTAGAAACCTCAACTGATGTTTGGAAAGATGCAGAAGCAATGAACAAAGTATCGCTCGTGTGGATGGGAATGGAAGAAGTGGGGTTCCACTTACATGCCCACAGTCTTCTGTTGGTAGAGAAAGGACGTATTCAGAGGCTAGCAGCAAAAGAGCACAATGCTCCATCATTTGTACTCTATTCAAAACACATCAATCTCTCTTCTTATTGTTGTCGTTTCCCGGAGGTAAGGCGTGGAGCAGTCCTTTCTTTTGTTCGAGTACAGAGTTGAGTTTCTTCGAGACTTGATGTTAAGATGTTGAGAAACACGTGAAATGACTCTCGATTCCGCTTTCGCTTTGGATACCTTCTACATAGCGTGCCCGTTGGGTGATTTTTGCGAAACAGAAGTGATGGCAGGAAGAGCGTCAAGCTCAATAAGACCAACTCTCGACCAATCAGTCATTTAGTGTCATCATCACTTTGTCTTTTCACAATACCAGAATCTTCGCCTGCGACGGGGTGCCCGACTTGTTTTCCATCCCGACCACGACCCCTGCTTGGCACCACAGACATGGTATAGTCTGTGGGGGTGTCTTCGATTTAATTACCTTCTGAGCTATTTGCCACTGCTTTCACGGCTTAAGTAAACTGATTCCATTTTGTCGGTAAAAGTGCGAGTTATTTATCAAAGGGTCGGTGATGGCGGACCAAACTGAACACCTTTGGAATGATGCGCCCGGCGGACGGGTTTTCAGTTTGTTGTTCCAACGACAAACTAGAGCTGCTACCCTCTGCCAGATCATGAAGAATGCGTAGTGCTACTTGGACTGGCCGGTTCCATTTTAACTCTGTGAAAGTGGACCACTTTCAACGGTCTATTAAAAGCTGTGAAGACACCAAAAGGCAGGGCCGTACATGTGACTAACTATTATCTTTATCTACCTTTTGGTATGTCCTTTGAGTTATGGAACGCCGCCGGGAATGGGTTTCATTGTGGACTTTTCAGGGTACTGGTACTTCCAAATGCTCCCTCAATCTATTGCCAACGGTACAAGTATGCCACGATTAACACCTGTACATGCTGTGGTCCGAAACTGACTAATGAAACATGTATGGGCCTGCTTTTTGTAGAGCTCTCTCTTTTTATAGGTGCGCTTAGCTTAGATAGAACTAAGTGTGGAGCTTTTCTGGTGAAAGAAACGCTCTCTCATCAAGAAGTTCAACACCTTCTCTGGCTATTGTTTGATAGTGTGAGAAACAACAAGACCACGGCGATCTCGAAGGGGTGGGAGGCAAACATGTCTAGAGCGTGTCCGTATCGGGCATCTTAGAACTTAAATTTCGACATCATTCAGAACGCCCGGGTGACAATCACAAACTAACTCCTTTCCAAAAAGATGGGTTCCAAGAAGATGTAACATTAGATAGAGCAGAACTCTACACTGTTGCCTCAAACAGGTCAAAACCATTGCGTTTTTTTAAAGCAACGTGGATTAAACTTTATTGAAGGAAATTGCCTCATTTTGAACGGAGCAACATAAATTATTCCCAGCGAAATTCAAGAAAGGCTAGTACTAAGCTAACACTCTTGACCTTTTAAACTTGTACAAATGGAAGATTCGAGGCAAGAGGGCCATAGAGACACAAGTGTAGCTCTTGGCCTTCTGTACCAATTGTTTCGAAGCAAAGACTTGTAGTCGATAGTATTAATAGGCATTAAGTTGGAAGCTATGCTCCCGTTTTGCATCTGAGATGCAAGTCCACTTTCGAAAGCTTAGAACTCGAGAACTTGTGCAAAATCTGACCATGACGGTCAACAACTCCGCATTCACATGCGTTGTGCGCAACAAATGTACAAGACATTTGTGTACATAATTTGTTTAAAACAAACCGATTCGAGAACCAATCTGACCAGTGATTACCATTGTAATCCTTCATATCAGTGACTGTAATCCCGAAGTGCGAAAGAAAACGAGTCCTCAAATGGACGAGACCGCTGGCTAATTGTGCAGGAGTTCAAGGTGCACCTTCAAATCTACAAAGGTATATATTTTTCGCATCATGCGTAGGCATTTTCTTGTAATAATATTGCTGCTGGAATCACCACAGTAGTGCTATATTATAGCATTACTGTGGTGATTCCGGCAGCGTTAACTACGCATGTGCGCGCGTATGAAATAGATACATAGCTCGAACCTCCACGAGTAAGAGTGGAGATTTGGAGCCGTAATGGCTGCAAAAACGTGCAGCAAAAGTTGTTCAATTGTCTCAATGGATAGTTTCTACACGTCCTGGACAGATGACCATGGATGCTTTTTTTTCATGACAGGATGCATCTAATATATGTCTTTGTAGAGAATTTTGCCCAACTGTCGAGTGGCGCGGAAGCACCAAAAAAGATTCTGGCCTTTCTGGAGAGGGAGAAATTTCTGTAAGATAGATCTCTGTTGTGTTAGGAATTAGAACACATTGTCCAATTAAAGAAGAAGAAGAGTGGAGTGGCGCACACAGAAGTTCATCTGCTTGCCCCTCTTCCCTGAACCCCAGACCACACGGGCATTTGACGATGATGCATGATATTAGAAGAATTCTTCTCGGCCAAGAATTCTGGTCTTCAAAATGTGTCCTTCTTCTTTCTTCTTTATTATGGTCTGCCGCACCTGATTCCGAGGTGGTAAGAGGATTACCCTACAAGTAATCTTCCTTCCATGAGATTTAGAGCTTTTCAGAAAGATACTCTTTCCTTACAAGGAAGAGTATTGCAACAGAAATCCTCTGTAGCCTTTTGTGGATTGAGCAACATTACCACACAAATGCCTCCGCAATGCTCCCCTGCGGCGGACTGAAAATCTACTCATCTATATAAAAACCCTTTGTTTCCTCCTCTCTCCATTCCGAGATCATCCAACAGTCTACTGGCATAACTTGACCACTAACTACACTACTTCACTAATCCGCATGCCCGTTCCCCACAACATGTTTAGCACAGACTCAGAGGGGACCCACTCCACACATTCCTTCTCAGATGGCCTCGAAGAAGAGAGTGCCTTCGATCTTCTTCTCGTGGGTGGGGGCCCCAGTAGTATCATTCAGGCTACTTCTGAAATCATCTTCATGCTTCTCTACTGCCAACATTTTGAGGATCATCAGTCTCGGAGCACAATATGATATAAATACCGTCATTGTAGAGAAGCAGCGTTTGGTCGGTGTTGGCGGTGCATGCAACGCCGGGCAGACCGGAATGATAAACAGTGGTGTCGAAGCCGACATTACCTTCCCAATTTCCCTGCCAGATTCTTCCAAAAATATGAAGTACTTGAAGGACTTCTTGAGTTACAGGAATCGATACGACAGATTTATTGGAAATGGAGCCGAATCACACTACCAGTTGCTGAAGAAGTTCAATCTGCCCGGCGCTGTGATGTTTAATAGATCGGTTGGACCGGCGTCTAACACCCCCAACGGTGAATTGGCTCACCAAGCCGCATATCTGATGCGCCGCACGGTGGGTGAAGAAGAAGTGGCTAACTTCCACAAGGTCAAAATGTTGGCCAACGTGCTACTTCCGTTTTACAAGCTCCATATCAAGGAATCTACTGCTCTCCTTCACGGCATGGTCAACAAAAATGGACAGCAAATCGCCTCAGTGCAAATGGAAGGTGAACGTTTCTTCAAATATATCACTGCAGATCAAGTCCGCCTCAATACCGGGACTGTTTCACGCAACCCCGTTTCTGACCCGGCAGTTCGCAAGCTTATGTTTTGTGAGCCCATGAATGTACACCATTGTAAACAGTTTTGTGCAGTCCACGATCTCCTCGACAGCGATGGTATGCCTCAGGCCGGCAAGAAGATGTTGAGTGGAAGAATGGGTCTTTCAGGCCTTGATGAAATCTCTATGTTGGACGGTGTGATGAAGCTGTTTGAAGAAGATTTGAACAGCGCGCTTGGGTACAAGGTGAGCGAGAAAGCTAAACAGAAGTACCAGGGTGCCATCACAATCATAAGTCGATCACAGGGCAGGGCATGCTACCCCAGACACACACACACACAGCTGAGTGGCAACAGAGGAGCCCGATTATGGGCAATTCTAAACAAGTTCATGCGCTGTTCCTCCACAACTTTGGCGAAGAACTGTACCGGGTGTGGACTGGTATCATCACTGCCTCAGTCGCTAGGGCCAGAAATAGCATACCCGATGAAGTGTTGTACCAGCGCGTGTCGACCAAGAATCTGTTAAGCTCGCAGTCTGAGGGTACCGAGTGGTTTCTGGAGCACAGGAAGCGCGCAGGTGAGGAAGAAATTGCCGGCAATCTTTCGAAGAAGATGGAGCTCTTGAGCGAGTCTACCAAGACCTTGTACGGCGCATGGCGTCAAGCCGCTTTGTGCCTTATCTTCGGGTTCGGTTTGGAAGAAAACTTGGATGAAGCAACCGAAGCCATGTCGGACTACGCTCCCCTCACATGGAAGGGAAAGGAGGTATGGTTGTTCCATCGCACACAGATTGCTAGTCTGACTGATGAGCGATTCGCGGCAACCAAGTCCAACCGCTCACACTTCCAAAATTGGGTGGAGATCATGCGCCATGTCACATCCTCGCCGGTAGAGATCCACAGCATGTTCCGTCTGCTTCTGGAGTCTGGAATTGCCCATCACGAAGTTGGGAACTACACAGACGTTGTCGCCAGTGAAGACGGAGCCAAGGTCGTTCTGCATAATGTGGAATACGATTCATTTTTGGTTTCGCCGGTGTTCGACCATGAATCAGATGGCGTGGCAAAGTCTCTTGCAAATCAAGTGCGGGCTATTGACAAGAAGCATGATGTTTTCGGAAAAGTAGGAAAGTTCCGCAGATACTTGGATAACGACGGCAACGTTCTGCCCATTACAGATAATGGTCTCGGTGGAAAAGGATTTGATGATCACAACAAATTTGTTGCCTCTCATGAGGGCAGTTTTGCAGTGGATGTGAACAATAGGGAATCTAAACAAGTGTGGCCTCGGCATTCACTCTTCGACGAATGGCTATGGCTCATCTCAAGGCCGCCGGCGTTGCCGACCCTGAAAAAGTAGTTGACGAGATCTACGAAAGCTGAAAGCCAAATGTGGATGAGTACAATGCAGAAGTTGAGAAGTTCAGAGAGCACTTTGAAGATGGGTTTGAGACGTGGGCATATCTACAAGCTATCAAGCTCTTGGCTGGAGACGACGCGAAGATGTAATCGTCTCTTTACGATGAGGGGTATCACAAGGAATTGGAGGCAGGCTCAGATTGCGAAGATGAGTGAGAGCTCTGGCTTGGTGATGAAGAGAGCGGTTGAGTTGTACCATGAGGAGCTGAAGAACATACCCACATATAATGCACCGTGACGTGACGAATATCTTGGAAGATTTGAGGACACGACCGAGGAGGAAGATACGCAGATCTATACAGAGGCGATGAAGATTTGCTAAGGAGCACTTGAGGAGCCGGTGAGTGCAGGATTTTACGATTTACCAAGGGTAGTTTTTTCTTGAGTCGAGCGGATCAATAGAATACATTCGCCTCGAATGAAATGTAGTGTAGCACTTTGAACTGTACTACCTTGGTATCTGCATGATACCAACAGCTACGTGTAGCAAGCGAACTAAATAAATTTTTGGGTGAAGTAGATACTGACTTGTTCCAATGGTGAAGAAGGGCCATACGTTCCGCCCTTTGCGATGTGTCGCCGGTTGGCGATTCGCAGAATTGATTGAGAGTGAAGTGGATGCTGCAGTGGAGAGTGTGCCAGAAACTTGCCCCTGTACAGTAGTACAGTATCAGAAATGAATAGCTCATCTGAGTTTCCCTGCGGGCCTGCAGCAGTTTTGGAGTGTATCTGCGCCGAGAATAAGATGTACTATTGCAATGAAGATGACCAAGCCAAGCCAAGCCAAGCCACGTTTTGAACGACGTCGAGCATCACATGCGGACATGACCAAGAAGACATAGAAGCAGAACGTAATGCTTTGTTGCAGAATGAGCAGTTGTCTGTTTTTACACTGTATCTGCGGAACAAACGTGAAAAGAGGTGCTGAGCAAGAACATGAATTGAGTGGCTAATTATGATAGACAAGAGGCTCAAAAAGTTGTTGGCTTTGATGAAGAGAGAGCGCTTTGCCTGAAGCTGTACTGCAGTATACCTGCCATTTGCGCACGCGCTTGGGTGATGACTGTTGGGGAAAGAGATAAGAGTGGTGTGCAATTGCGCGCTGGGCGTTTTGAAGCAACGTGGCGCAATACTCGCTGAGAAGTACAACATCTACAGAGAGAACGCTGACAAGTGGAGGGGGGCATAGGGCGACGGGAAGATAGTGACAGTTGGGACAGGTTGGGACAGATGCTGGGCAGTTGACAAGAAGGCGGAGGAGATGGGCAAGTTGGTTGCAAAAAGGGATTAAATAACGACGTGGGCAGCAGAGAGGAGCACATTCGGCCACATCAAGTCAACATGCGCCGCATCCCATCCCGAACTGCGAAGCTAAGTCGCTTTGAGCTGGGCTAGTACTGACATGAGGGATCGGTCTGGAATCCCCAGTGCCGAATGTTTTTTTTCTCCTTTTTCTGCACCAACTCGTCGAGCGCGTCGAGCGCGTCTACAACAACACGTGCAACACGACGAGAGAGGGCGCCGCTACCAAGCCAGCAGCGCCCACGTGTACGCGCTGTACGAGTACGCACACGCGCGCGGCGGTGCGTTGCGGTGCGTGTGCGTGGATGGCTGGGTGGGTGTAAGGCGGGCGCGCGGCAGCGGCAGCGGCGCGGCGGCGGCGGCGGCGCTGATGTGGCGCGGCGCGCACGTGGCGGCGGTTGCGCGCCATGTCGCGCTCGCGCCCGAGCTCTCGCGCGTCGCTCTCTCAGGACGCGCCGCGCGCGGCGCGTCGGTGAGCACATACGCGCGCGCCACGCGCCGCGCACCGTCAGCGTCGCGCCGTCTCTCACTTGGCAGCGCGCGCGCCGTATAACGGCGCCGCGTCGCGCCGCGCCGTGCGCTCAGCTCGTGTGCGTGCCGCCCTCCGCCGCCGCATCATGCTCCCGCTCCCGCTCCCGCTCCCGCTGCCGTCGCTGCTGCTGCTGCTGCTGCTGCTGCTGCTGCTGCCGCCGCCGCCGGCGCTCGCCGACCACGAGTCGCATGTGTGCCCGGTGGTGCTGCCGCTGCCGCTGCCACCACCGCCGCCGCCGGACGGCGCGGGCGGCGCCGCTGCGCCGCGCGTGATCGACGGGCGCTACTCGGCGTACCCGGACGTGATGTACCACCTCTCGCTGTCGTCGCCGCCGGCGGCGCGCACGCGGCGATGCACCGCCACGCGGCTGTCCAAGCGGTGGGCGCTGACGGCGGCGCACTGCCGCGTGACGCGCAACTGGAGCGTATCGCTGTCGGCGCCGTCCGTGTACGGCGGGCTACCCGCCACCATAGCGCGCGTCATCGCGCACCCCAACTACACCGACGCCACGGACCGTCGCTTCGACGTGGCCGCCATCGAGCTCACGCCGCCGCCCTTCGAGCCGCCGCGCGTGCCCACCGTGCTGCTCAACCGCCACGCGTCGCTGCCGCTCGACCACGCCTTCGTGCGCGTATCCGGCTACGGCAAGTCCACGCGCGCCGACCCCACGCCCGACAACTACGGCCAGCTGCGCTTCGCCGACATCCCCGTGTACCCGTTCGGCGCGTGCAGCGCCGCGTACTCCAAGCTGTCGCGCGTGGGCGCGCTGCAGCGCGAGCGCCAGCTGTGCGCGGGCTACCACGTGGGCGGCTGCGACGCGTGCGCGGGCGACTCGGGCGGGCCGCTGCTGCAGTACGACGCGCGCAACCGCGCCGTGCAGGTGGCGCTGGTGAGCGCGGCGTACGGCTGCGCGCTGCGCGAGTTTCCGGGCATCAACGTGCGCGTGGACGCCGTGCTGCCGTGGCTGCGCCGGGTGGGCGTGCGCTTTCGCACCGCCAAACCGCGACAGCTGTTTCGACGCGGCGGGATTCATGCGCCGCACAACGACGCGCCGCCCACGCCCACGCGCACGCCCACGCCTACGCCGCTGCCGAACGCGCTGTTTCCGGAGCTCACGCCGCCGCCCACCGCGGCGCTGGCGCCGGCGGCCACCGCCACGGCCACGGCCACGGCTACGGCCACGGCCACGGCCACGGGTGCGCCGGCGCTGGGTGACGACGGCGACGGCGACGTGGCGCCGGCAGCGTCGGCCGAGGTGGCGGCCGCCGCCACGGGCGAGGAACGGGAGGAAGAGGAGGAGGAGGAGGAGAACGGCGGCGGCGGCGGCATCGTGCAGGGCGCGGGCGGCGAGGCCGGGCTGGGCGCCAGCAATGAGGCGGCGCAGGACACGCGCGACGTGCGGTCGGAGGCGAAGGTGGGCCTCGTGGCTGGGGTGAGCACGGGCGCGGCGGTGCTGGTGGCGGCGGTGCTGCTGGTGCTGCTGGTGCTGTGGCGGAGGCGGTAACGCGCTAGCGCGGCGCCCATCTGTAAATAGTAGATATCGTTTTGGAGCACGTCCCCAATGGGGGGCGTTGTGCTGTATCATATATCGGCGCCGGGCGGTATCCTTCGGATCCCACGGTGCAGCACCAACCGCCGCACGCCGCTGTCCGCACCATGCCCACGCCCTCGCCCACGCCCACGCCCTCGCGCACGCCGTCGGCGCCGCCATTGTCCACGACGTCGCCGTCGTCCACGACGCCGCCGCCGCCGCCGCCGCCGCCGCCGCCGCCGCCGCCGCTGCGCGCGGCCGCGCGGCTGCGCGCGTGGCGGAAGCGGCCCGTGTTCATGTGCCAGCTGCAGCTGATGGCGCTGCTGCTGCTGCTGTCGCCGCTGCTGCTGCTGCGAGACGTGGCGCCGCGCGCGCTGCTATCGGCCGTACCGAGCGACCCGTGCGCGCCGTACGCCACGCCGCCGCCGCTGCCGCCGCACCAGCCGCCGCCCGTGTTCTTCCTGCACGTGCCCAAGACGGCCGGCACGCTGGTGTACAAGATGCTACTGCGCTACGCCAACAACACGCACGGGCTGTCGTGCAGCTACGCGTTTGACGGCAACCGTCTGCCGCCGCACCACTTTTCGCTCGCGGCGCCGCCGCCGCCCGAGCGCTTCCGCAACGGCAGCGTGGAGCGTCGGCTGCTGGCCGTGTTCGCCGCCAAGCAGCTGGCGGAGCGCGCGCCGCTGCTGGCGGCCGGCGCGTGCCGCGTGCTGCGCGGGCACGTCACCGTGCGCGTGCGCGACGCGTACGACGCGCCGCCGCTGTCGCTGCTGCTGCTGCGCGAGCCGCTGGCGCGCTTTGTGTCCATGTACGAGTTTGCGCGCTCCATGGCGCGCGCGCAGCCGGGCAGCACCGGCTGGGACGACTGGCTCACCGCGCCGTCGCTGGCGCACGAGCTGGCCAACTCGTCCAGCCTGTTCCACCGCGGCTTTTACGACGACGCGGGCCAGTGGCGCGCCAAGGGCAACGTCGGCTTCTCGTTCCACTTTTACGGCGTGTTGCACCAGCTGTCCGGGCTGACGCCGCGCTTCGAGGGCGAGCGCGACCCGTTCCACTTCGGCATGGTGAACGCGCCGCACATGGCCGAGCGCGCCAAGCGCGCGCTGTGCGAGACGCACCTGGTGGGGCTGCAGACGCGCGTCACCGAGCTCATGTCGCGCTTCTTCGCGTGCACGCAGCGCTTTGCGCGCTGGAGCGGCGAAGAGAAGCGCGCGTTGCTGCAACACGTGCTCAACAAGACGCCCGGGCGCGTGAGCCGCAACGTGGACGACCACCTGCCGCCGCGCATGCGGCGCGAGCTGGAGCGGCGGCTGCGATGGGAGACGGACGTGTACCAGTTCGCCACGCGGCTGGTGGCGTACCGCGCGGCGCGCGCGCCTGCGCGCGGCGGCTGCGCCGTGTGGTGAGCAGCAGCCGGCGGTGGCTGCGGCGGCGGTGGCTGACGCGGGCGGTTGGGCGCGCGCGCTTTCGCATCGGGCGACAGAACGGTAAGCGCCTCTCTTACAAGATGCGGATGCGGCGGTGGATGCGGGCAACGGCGGCGGTGGAGGGCGGCGGCGGCGGCGGTGGCGGAGGCGGCGCTTTAATTGAATTTGTGTGCGCGCGGGCGCGGGAAGACAGTTGCGGCGCGCGATAAAACAAACTGCTACCGCGCCGCTCAAACAAGGGCAGCGCCATGCGTGTGTGAGAGAGAGCGAGAGCGAGATCAAGGGAGAGAGAGAGAGAGAGAGAGAGAGAGAGAGAGAGAGAGAGGGAGGGAGAGATTTTAGCAAAGAAGACAGTGTGCTGGCGGCGCTGCCGCTGTTGCTGCTGCTGCTGTTGATCACTCATCACGCGCCGCATGGCGGCGCCAAGCTGCCAACGCGCGCAAATTCAAGCGGCGGCGGCGGCGGCCGGGCGCGCGGCCGCGCGTCGCAGGCGGCGCGGCAAGCGGCGCGGCGGCTGGCGACCAGCGCGCTTGTGTATGAGCGCCGCGCCGCGCCGCGCCGTTATAATCATGCTTGTTGTGCTCGCCGCCGTGGCGGCGCGCGCGCCAGTCGCGCAGTCGGCAGTTCGAATGAAGGAACGGCGCGGCGGCGCGCTGCGTTTCCAATCGCACGTCATGTTGAGCTGCTGTTACTGCTACATATAAGGGTACTGCTGCTGCTGCTGCCGCTGCTGCCGCTGCTGCCGCCGCCGCCGCGCGTGATGAGACGTTGCGGCGCGGCGGCTACTGCGGCGCGCGCACCGCTGCCGGCGCTGCCAAACATGCGCCTTCCCGCGCCGCGCCGGCGGTTGCAACCGTCGCGCGCGCGCGCGCGTGCATGTGTGCGTGTGCGTGTGTGCGTGTGTGCGTGTGCGTGTGCGTGCGCGTGTGCGTGCGCGTGTGCGTGCGCTGGCGCGTGCCGGTGTGTGAGTGCTCGCCGCCGCGCATCGCACGTCACCCGCCGTAAATTACATACTGCGCAGCACAGTATGTAGTACCTTCGCGCGCGCGCGCGCGCCAGCGCCGTTGAATACAGCGCGCCGCCGCCGCCGTGGCATGTTGTTGTATAATGCGGCGCGGAAGCTGCCGCTGCGTGTTAAATTAAGCGTCGCGTCGCGTCGCCGCCGCGTGCGCGCGCGCGCGCGCCCAGCCCAAATAAAAAAAGCTCAACCGTCGCCGCCGCCGCCGCCGCCGCCGCGCGCTGCGGCCGGCGCGCCCGCCGCCGTGGCCGCTGCGCGCGGCGCTGTATGCGCGCACATGGCTGCGCGCTTCTCTCAGCCAAACTGCGCGCCGCGCGCGCCGCTGCCTCTGTGCAACCGAGCGCTCTCTGTGCGCATGTTTATTCTGTGCGCGGGATTCTGTGCGCGGGATGCAAACGCGCGCGCGGCGGGTGGTGCGGGGTGGGGGGGGCTGTTTTGTTGTAGCGCTCGCTTGAGCGGCGCGCCGGCCGCTGCTCATGACGTGATGCCGCACCTTTTTTTAACGCCGCGCGCTCGCACTCGCGCTCCACACGTACACGTACATATTCGGCACGCGCGTTTTTTTCTCGGGGGGGGGGGGGGGGGTAGGGGCGCGCTTTTGCGGACGGTTGTTGCCACAGAGATTTGCTTGAAAAACCCAAGCAAGCAACACAATGAATTGTACAAACGCAGCATCTATTATTCTACCAGTTAACAAGGGAAGAGCGGGCCGTCGGCGACCGAGCGTCGCCAACGCGACGGGGGGAGGAGGGGACCGACGTGCACCACGGGCCGTGGCACGCCATCCGCACACAAGATTGTACCACCCAAGCACAAGCACAAAACGGAGGCGCTCGGACGAATATGCCATCGAAGCGGTCCAAATACAGGCAGCAGCCGAACAAGAATAACACAAACAGCCAACATACACAACACGCGCCACCACCACATACACCAAATATATACACACCACAAAAAGGAGCACCGCCGCGCCGCCGGCCCCCGACCCCCAACGCGCGCACGTGACAGCGCACACGCGCCCCATTCCAAAACCCCAAAATTACCTCACAAACGTCACCGTCACCTCGGCCATCTCGCCGTTGGCGTACGCCGCAATCGTCAGCGGCCTGTTCACCGGCACGTCGTCCCAGTAGCCGGGCACGGCGCCGTTGGCGCCGTACATAAAGTACGGCGCGGACGTCTTCATGTCCACCATCTCGCCGTCCACAAAGAACTCCACCTTGCCCACCGAGCCGGTCACCACCGCCTCCACGCCCACGCGCTTGTACGCGCTGATGTCCACAATGCTGTCGTCCTGCAGCGCGCGGCTGGGGATGCTATCCGCCCAAAACATGAGCGCGCTGAACACGCCGTCGCCAAACTGCCTCATGCGCGGGTAGTTGCGCCCCTCGTTCTGCTGCAGCAGCGGCTCTGGCGACGCCGACGGCGACGCGCCCAGCTCCAGCTCCTCCGCCGACACGGCGGGCGGCGCGCTGCGCGAGCGCCCGCCGCCAAGCGGCACCACCTGGATGTCGGCGCACTGGTAGTACTCCTCGGCAAAGTACTGCGTGCCGCCGCACGGTTTCTTGTTGCGCGTCACGCCGCCGCGCGCGTCGCCCTGCCCGGGGCACTGCTGCCAGCTGGGGCGGTCCGGGCCGTCAAAGTAGTCCAACACGCCCGGCGGGTTGCAGTTGTTGGCGGCCGCCCAGTACCACTGCAGCACGCAGTGCTCGCAGAAAAAGTCCTTGGGAAGCTGGAACGTGGCGTACTCGGGCGGGTACGAGTCGAAGCCGGCCGGCGAGTCGATGTACGAGCACGGCAGGTACCAGCGGCCGGGGTACTTGCGGTCGATGGGGCCGCACCTCATGGACATGCCCGAGTCGCACTCGGGGTTCACCGCGCGATTCAGCTGGATGCAGGCGCCGGCCAGGAAGCACTCCTTGGAGATGTCGCCGCCGGGGCACTTGCTCATGTCGCACAGATGCGCCTCCATGAAGCCGTTGTGGTGCGCGACGATGGAGGTGCCGATGCCGATGGTGGCGCCCTGACGGTAGCGGCCCACAATCTTGCCGTTGTTGTAGAACTTGCCGCCCTGGAGGTGCTGCTGGTCGCCGGTGACGGTGTCGCCGCACACGCCGGCGCGCCACACAAAGTTGGGGTCGTACGGGTCGTACGGGTACCAGCCGCGCGAGCCGGCGGCCATCTCCTGCGACAGTTTACCGATGCCGGGCGTGTCGGTCTTGACGCCGGACGGAAAGTGCGGATAGTAGTCCTTGGGCGCATTTTCGTCAAGCGTGGTGGGCACGAATCGCGTCTTGCCGAGCAGGCCGCGCTGGCGGGGCAGCACCATGGCGCCATGCGAGTGGGCGACGGGCAGCATGTAGCACAACAGCGCGAGGGCAACAAGCACAGCGAGCTGAGACATGTTGAATGTTGGTGGTAAGCGATCTGAGAAGGGCACAGAGAGCAGAGCAAGAGCAGAGCAAGAGCAGAGCAAGAGTAGATAAGGTTGCAAGAGAAGGGAGCTGGCTGTGGAGAGGAGATGAGGTACACAGTTGAGTTTGCTGTGCAGAGGATGAGGTAAACAGTTGAGTTGGTGGGGCAGGGAAGGGGCAGCGGGTCGAGGGGGAGAAAGCGAGCGCGAGCGGCGCCTTAAATAGTGCTCAGAGGGGGGGGGGGGGGGGGGGGAACGGTGGGGGGGTACAATGCAAGCGCGCACGCAGCGCGCGTGCGAGCGGCAGGAGGAGAGGCGCATCGGCAGCGGAGCAATGCAAACGACAGCGAGCACGCCACGCACACGCGCGCGCGCTGACACGCCGCGGCGGCGCGCAATTTGGCGCGCGCGGGCGGCGGCGGCGGGCGGCGGCGGCGGCGACGGCGCCGATGCGCGCCGATGGGCGACGCGCGGCAGCGGCCGCGCCGCTGCGCGCGCGCGCCGCACACGCGCGCCGCCGCCGCCGCCGCCGCTCCGTGCGCCGCGCCGCGCTCGCTGCGCGGCTGTTTGGGGGGCGGGGCGCAAAAAAAGAGAAAAAAAGCGCCGCCACCAGCGCCGATTGGCGCGTCGGCTGCGGCGCTCGGCGGCGCGGCGCGCGGCTGCGCGCGGCGGCGCGGCGCGCGCGCGCGCGACGGATACGTGCGTCAGCCGCGGCGCGCTTACCGAATGTGTCGGCGCGCGCTTGGACACGTTGTGTGCGCGCGACGTGCCGGCGCCGCCGCGCGCGCCGCGCCGCTCAGCGCCGCTCAGCGCCGCTCAGCGCGCTCCGCGTGCGCGCTGCCGCTGCTATGTAAAGTTTACCAACGGTACACGTGCCGGCGGCCGGCGCGCGGCGGCCGGCTGGCCGCCGCTCCCGCGCGCGCTGCCCACGTTGAGCCGCTCGTTGCGCGCGCGGCGGCGCTGCGACGCGTGAATTGCGCCATTCTGGCGCGCGTGTCTGCACTTGGCAGCGATCGCACCGACGCGTCATCGCGCTGCACGCGCGCCGTTGGCTTGCACTGCGCGCTGCGCGCTGCGCGCGCTGAATTCAGAGCGCTGTCAAGCAACGGGCGACGGCCGTCTAACGCTAGAGAGAGCGGGGGACTGCTCGCGGTGACAGTGCTCTCTCTCTCTCTCTCTCTCTCTCTCTCTCTCTCTCGACAGTGCTTAACGCTTTGATATGTATCTATTTGCCACGCGCGTGCAGATCTATCTGCGCTTGGGCGCGGCCGGTTTGGATACCACCCACATGCAACGCTTACGTCATGCGCTTGCGCAATTCAAATTTAAAAACATGTGCTACCCTTTCAATAAACGTCAGCGCCGCTTGCGCCGGCGACGTCAATCATTCGCCGCGCGCGCCCAAATCCACGGCGCGCCGCTCACCGACAACGACGTCTGTCCGCGCACCGTCCGCTCCGCGCACCGTCCGCTCCGCGCACCGTCCGCTCCGCGCGCCGTCGTCTTGCATTCGTTCTGCTACACGCTCCTGCTAATAGATCATCATCATCATCGTCATCATCACCAAAATCTCCGCGCCACGCACACATTTCGTCACCTGCCAGCTACAACAGTGCAACACCAGCAGCAGCTGCCCCACTGCAACGCGTAATTTCACCGTCAGCCGCCGCCTTTCCTCGCAATCAGCACCACGCTCTCATTGTCAGTCGCTGCCTCCATCATGTACTTTGTCGTCTCACAATACTCGCAGCTCAACACTTCGAACCCGGCCATCTCGGCAAACCGCCGCACCTCCTCGCGGCTCATCACGTACAGCGTGTCCGGCAACACGTCCAAGCTCTTCAACTCCGCCGACAGCTGCACAAACCCCGGCGCCAGCTCCGCAATATTATGCGGCGCCTCGTCAAACAGCCGCATCGCCTCGTCAAACGAAATGCCGCCGTGATACTTCAACGCGCGCCCGCGCTCATTGTTCAACAGCGACGGCGAAATGCTCGTCGTCACCAGCACGCCGCCGCGCTCCAGCCAGCCGAAAATGTGCTCAAACAGCTTGAGCGGGCCGCCCAGCGGCAGGAACGGCAGCATCTCCGACACAAGCGCGCCCGCCAGCGAGCCTTGTTCGAAGAGGCCGGCGCACGGTAGCGTTGCCACGATGGCGCCGCGCAGCGTGGCGCGCGTTTGAAGGCGCGACGCGCGCTGGCGCAGCGTGCTGATGTGCAGCGCGTCCGCGTCTACCGCTACCACGTCGCGCCCGCGCTTCAACGCGTGCAGCGTGTTGACGCCGTAGCAGGCGCCCAGGTCGGCCAGCGGCTTTTCGGAGCGCGGCAGAGAGGTGAGCCACGGCTCAAGCGCCGCTTCGTGGATTCGGAGAAACATGAAGCCGGTTTTGTTGTTGGTTTTCTCCACTTGTCGCGCCATGAGCACGGCAGCGTCGTTAAAGTCTAGCTTGGTGCTTGACGTTGGCGTGTCGGGCGCGCTTGAAGAAGCTTTCTGCTCTTCAACGGCAACGTGGCCCTTTTCTTGGTCCGCGGTCATTGTTCAGCGTACGCTTGCGCAGCAAATGAAACAGTTACGCCGGAGCACGAAAAGGCAGCGGCCAAAAAGTTTGGAATGAGCGTAACGCAGGTTGGCTCAGGGTGAAGCCGTCGTGAAGGTGCCGGTAACGAAAACGCTTCTTGTTCTCACGCCGTCTGCTAACACCAAAAGGCGCAGAGGTGCTGAGAAAACACGAGCAGCATGAGCGCCAATTATCAGCTAGCCTGTGGCACAAACGAGATGCCATAATAACATGAGCGCGTGCAGCAATAGCCAACGTTTTTACGTATAATGGAAGCAATCAATGGCCATACTTGCACATGGGATAGCAGTCAGGCCGCTCTCTCTAGCTAGAGCTAGTAAGTTAGTAGCCTTAACGAGTGTGCAAGTGTACGCGACTCGAGACTCGAAACAAGCATGACACTCGTTGTCGACTCGTCCCGCCACACCCATTCGTGTTGCCAACACGCCAAGTTCTGCTGTTTTCAGCGCGAGGCGCTTCGCGTGTAGAGCTGTCACTGCGGGTGCGCGCTTACACCCCGCGATACACTGCCGTCGCTTCGCTACTCCTCTCCTGTCGTCCATCTGTCGCTCGACGTCGCCAAAGCGCCGATCCCCGCCGCACTTCCGCCCGCCCCCCCCGAAACGCACCGGCACAAACCCATTGTCTGTTCACACCCGCCGCTGCCTCTCTCACTTCCACCTGCTCCCAGTTCCGTCTCGTGCTGCGACAGACGTTTCTAATGCCGCCAAACGTGCAGCCTGAGCAGCATCTCTCAGCAACTCAAACGAACCAAAACGAGGCCGTACAACCCCGATTTTGGATGTGAACGCAAACATTAGCATTGCAACCTCTCATCACCGAGCCCCTCACACGCACTGGCGCGCAATGGAGCGCTTGTCACTCAATTTGAACCAAAATGAACAGCATGTACCACTACAGATGCTTCATGGCCTGCCAGTACATCGTTCGTCTCAACGGCGCAAATCGCACACCACTTTGTCGACAATACCACGTTTTGTGAACATGTCTTCCACAATTTGGCGATTCTTTCCGCTTTGTGGACCCTTTCGCCGATGTGACTGTGCAAGCAACCAGGCACAGTTCGCACGCGCCGCTTGTGCTTCATTTCTACCCTCGCCAACTTCTTACGCTCCTCATCTCGGTCACACCACCTCTGCTTGTGGATCGATTTCTGATCATGTGTTCCACTTCGTCCGCTATGATGACTCGGTTGCTTCTTTTTCAACCGTCCCAAAATCTTTTTGCTTCTCATCTTGAATCCAAACACTCCGGAGGAGCAGCTGCGTTTGGAAGTCTTGACCCACAAAACTCGTTCCAAGTGAATGCTACCCATCTGAGTTGTTTTTTTCAAATGGGACCTCTTGGAAACGCGTTCGGCTGAGGGAGTGAAAGTAGTCACGGACGATCTGGGAGAGAAAGTCATGCCGATACCACTCAAGTTGTGTCATTCAACCCAAAACGTCTCCTGTGCTGATGATCTCTACCAATAACTCACATACCTTGCTGGGTAACATGAATCAAACAACGAACGGTTCATCTAGAAACGGCAACCTCATGAACATGAGCTCGAGTCCCCACCGCAGAAGAGAAGAATATCGTTGAAAGAAGAATATGAGCGTGGTATTGCTACATCCAGAACGCACGTCACATCTTCGTTGAAAACGTTGGGAACTTGGAGATAGATGTGTGTGTCGTAACAGAAGCCAAAGACTGCTAGAAGGCTAATGATGCGCTCGCTAAAAAGGCATTGCCCAGCGTCGCAAGGAGCGTCAGACTTTGGCTGAAAACGCTTTGAACTCCGAAATGGTCGGAGATTGATGTGTCGGTCGTGACAGAGGCAGGAAGACTTTTGGACGGCATACATGATGCAGTTGCGAAAGCCATTGGCAAGCGTCGTAAGGTGACGGAATCTGTGGTGAAAGTTACAGTACCGTGTAGGGGCGCTCGTGGTTTCCGGTTTGACTTGAAATGTTTATGACAAGCGTACTAGCAACAAATTCACTGTGTACCGGCCGTTAAACTGCAATCGATCCTACATTGTATTACACTATACAGCTGCTCTGCCAATCTTAAGCATTGCCTTGTGTGGCTTCTTGAAGACCTTCTGAAACAGTTTAGGCATCTTATACTGTACCTATACCAAGATACAAACTTACCCCTCACTACATTATCTCAAAGGCTGAGCACCAAGCGAAACAAAATGTCATTTCCGACGGTTCTCGAGCAGTTGCACATCACCACGCATACCGCGCCGACAAACACGCCGCAGTCGCCCATCGCACATGTGCCTCACAACTTGTCTATCTCTGCTTGTAGTATAGAGCGTTTAACTGCAGGGAGCTATCGCAAATTCTGGCTCAAACTCTCTTTCTTCGCCCGTGTTGTACTGTAGTGCGAGCAGTGGCAGCGAAACATACTTTACGATGACGACAACACGTAACAGCTCACACGCGCCGCCGTTCTTCTTTTTCTTTATCGCGGACTGCGCCGCAGTTGCCTGTCAGAACCATTTATGAGTCAGCGAGTCACAGCCGTGAACCAATCCATGTCCGCTTGTGCCCAAGTCGTCTTCTCTGTTCGTCCTCTCCGCGTTGGGCATTGCCTAGCTACTATCCACACAGCCCAAACGCGTATCACATGACATGAACGACGTATTGACGGGCAATTGCCCTACCACTCTCATCCTTTCTTTGCTTCTTCTTGGTCCCCTCCATTCTTGTAAGACGCTGCTCATGTCAACGCCAAATGGCTTCCAGAAACAGCTACTGCTGTCATACAGCTCGCTTCAGCTCTGCACATACGCTCACTGCGACCACGCGCAATGCGACCGCGCCTCAAAGTAGCACAAACTTGTCTCCCTAAACCCATACTTGCCGCATAGCGAAACCATTTCATCGGCCGACAAATCAGCGCCTGTAACCATCATTCGTCAACTCTATTCGCTTACCGTATCGCACGAGTGCAACAGAAACCCGATACTCTTGTATGTCGCCATCGGCACCGCGACTGCAATTCAATTCACAGTGTGTACACCAAATCTGCCGCACGATCCAGCTATCTTACGTGCTGAACAGTTCCATGTCCATCAACCCGACCAGTGTTCACCACCACAAAGGAACATTTGCATGTTACGCGGCGCCCATTTCCATGCCAAGTCTATGATGAAGACAGCGGGACAAATGCCCTCGTTTCCTATCTGTCCAGGCTCTCTCGTCTACTCCTGGAAATGTATACGCCACAGAGAGTACAACTGACTGTACAACTCTCTCTTCGCAGTTGTAGAATACCACCAGCCTAAATCCTGAAGGATAGTGAGCCCAATTCGAAAAGACGGCCGTGTCGAGGAGAGAGCGCAGTACAAAAGCTTCATGCTCATCCCGTGGTCTTCCTCTCTTCCACCGCCACTCGTCTTTGTTAACATAGTCATCGTGTATCGTAATCGTAAGCATGGTCGGTCTTTGATTAACATCGGGTTGCTGGTCTTCGCGGGCATGGCCTGCAGAAACGGAAGAAAGCAAAAGACTCGTGTCAAGAGGAAGGAGAGGGAAGTTGAAGAGATGGGAAAATTTTATTCCGCACTTGTGGATCATGTCCAAGCCCTACAACTGGAGGTGGAAAGGGATTGCCCAGAGAAGGAAAGCAACTAGAAGAAACCGTTTGAGAGGGTAAAGGAAAAGGTCACAGTGATGGAGCGTACCATGTGGCAGAAAATACTAGAGCGCCGAAACGAGTTTAGGCCCTTGCAAACGCTTGACCCTGACGTCATTGAGCAGAGGATCGACGAGCTCGAAGATCAACGAATGGCGGCCCGCAAGCAAATGAGCAATCGAGAAGCGAAAATCTTCGAGCTCCGCACTGCTCTAGGCCACAAATCAACCACTAGATGATAGAAAGTAATAAATGATTGATTGATTGATTGATTGCTGTTCTTCATGAGCCAATGTAGACCGGGTGTTATCAATGATGTTGAGCACTACGTATTACGGTGCCCGATGAGGACGGCTTCTAGAATGGTATGCCTACCACCTCGTCAAGATCGTCGACGAATGAGCGTAGGGAAGATGATTAGAAAAATGGCCTGAAAGAGTGCTGGGTTTTCTGGTGAGAGAGCGTTTCTTCCAACAGAAACGCGCTGCGGTAAGTAGGAATTAGACTACCGCGCCCGTATCAGAGAGAGAGAGAGAGAGCTTCATACTCTCCTTGCCATCTCTTTTGTTTGATGGAAATCGTCCAGCGGATAGATATACACTGCGAATTCGGTAACCAATGCGAAGCAATAATCGATATCGTTTCACGTTTTCTCAACCTCCCAACCTCAAGCCTCAAGCAAACCCAACTTGGTTATGCTTTTCTATTAATGCACCTTCGAAAGATATCAACGATAAGCTCTCTCATCGCTGTCACAGAAATCGTGTGATGTGAATAACGGAGCGCCTCGTGCAAGGCGGAAGCGCCACATGTGGCCACGCAAGCGCAGCACGCGTGTGCAGTGCTTGCGCCGTAACAAATAAATTTCATTATTTTAATCGGTTCAAGCTTTGGCAAGGTGAGCTTTCTTGCGTTGGTGTAGCTAACGGCAGAAAAAGCTGCCTCTACTGTACAGTAGTTGTGGTAAAATAGGAAGGTTAGAGCGCGCGGGGAAGGGAATGCGCGAGGAAGAATGTAGAAAAGTATTTCAGTTGATGAGGATGATGAACCGACGACAAGCCGACCTCCTCGATTTACCCCGCTTTTATAGACATTGCGCGTCCCCTGAATAGCAAACGCTCAATGCACTCTACATTCTAGAACACCACGCAACTGTCAGTTTCTTATTTGCATATTTCCCACAACTGCATTGATTATCAGCCTTCCGACGTAGAGGCTGATAATTTTGCACTTGTTACAACACTCAATCTTTTTCTCAAGTTATCAAAGGCAATTTTTAATATAAATACCTAACTACTGATTTTTCCATAATATGAACAGTTCTGTTGTGTTGCATGATCGTGTCAACAACATGTTTATCGTGATTTTTGTAAAAAGGTCCGTAAGATTAAATTCTGAGCGCAATAAACGAAGTTCAAAAATAGCTTTTTAATTCGTAGCGCTCTCAAACAGCGGCAAATTCAATCATTAATCTTAGTTCTGCGGTATTAAAAGACTTGGTTATAAAACTAAACATTTTTTTCTAGTTGGTGAACAAACACAAATACAATTCTTTACCAATCAATTTTTGTCGTTTTTCAAAGAAAAGGCAAAATAAAAGGCGTCTGCGGGGGTTTAAACCTCTTCTTCTAATACGCTTCTAACGAATCTTCTACTTTTATAACTTGCAAAAAAAACGTTGCATTTATTGCGCTTATCGACAACTAGCATTATTTATTCGAGGTGCGAGATAAGGTCTCCATTTTTGGCAAATGATGATTCAGCGTAGACCCTGAGGCAGAGACTGTAGAAATAAAGTTTTCTGAAAAAAATCATTTTGTTGCTCGTGTTTTTGAGAAAAAAACTCGACTTGTAAATTAGTTTTACCTAGTTCTTGGGGTTTTTTTAAACATTTTCTCGGTTACTTGCAAGATGTAGTGCACAATGAAGCACTTTGCAAGGCGTTAGTTACATATCCAAGCTATTTTTGGCTCTGAGCGATCTATATAATGCAAAACTATCGCCTAGCAGTGTTTCCAAATTATTCCCACATTCTTCTTGACTTGTGGTGAACCTATTTGGTTCCGTTTGGATGTTAATTCCTGGGAACTTGGAGTTATCGAATTCTCTGGCTTTGTATTCGAAACTTTTGAGTGATTTGTTTGTAAGTTCGAGAAATTACTCATTTCTAGATAAAAGTGAATCACCAACGTAGGTTCCAATCATTCCACCAAGTTTCTTGTCAATTTTTCTGTGAAAGAGTGAGATATCGGATTTAGCTTGTGCCATTTCCAGTTCATCCTTTAGGTGTTCCAACATAGTTCTATTCCAGTATGAAGGACAACACTCCTTGGAGGCGATTTGAGGTACCTAGTTAATTTCCGCATCATGCGTTAGTAGATATATATGAGCTACACCGCTATTAGCGTGTCGCCTCGCTGAGGTAATTTCCACACATGTACACGTGGATTGCATGGCTCGAGGCGCCGCTTAGCGGGTGTGACTAGCACACGTGTAGCACGGATATGCCGGAGGCAGTGCACCCAGCATTGCTGTATTTACTCAGACATTTTATAGATTATTTTGCCCGGCGCACCCACTGTCACTGGTGCGCCGAGCTCAGTACTTAGAGGGTTGAGCATCGCTCCCCGAAGTAAATTGCCCCTTGCTAAGCAAGGGCTTCTGGTTCTAACTATCACGCCTTCGCGGACTGTTCACCTCCAAGTGGAGTGACGACCGCGTTGTTCACGTATAGTTACCCACCCTTGTGGCTCTCAGAGTATAACCACTATTTGTGTGTCTCGTTCCGACCTATTGTCGTATACTCGCCCCTGTATTGGGTTTGCTTTACTCTATCTTTTTCCCCCCACTCTGGTGGCTTGCTTTCTCCCCTTTTTTGGGTTTGCCTTTTTGCCCTGTTCGCAGTGGCCCGTTTCCGACACCTTGTCGTTGCCGTGCTACTCTCTTTCGAGGACTCATCTCGTGACCGTGTGAACACGTTGATCTCTACCGACTACTAACCAGCCTCACGCTCCGACGCTTGTCGTGGTGGTTTGACCTCGGATTTACACCCGGCTTAGCTGTGTCATTCCCGGAGTGCTCCGTTCGCTGTGCTGCCCTGTCGAGGGGAAGATTTCGAACGTCTTCGTGAGCTTGCGCTTTTCCCGCCAAAGGTGTTGCTCCACACAGTATTTACCGGAGCCCGGGAGGCCGTATAGAAGTTTCAACAGCTTTTAAGCAATGTTTGGGGGCATTTTCGAATCTGCTGATGGTTTTAAATATACTTCTCTCTCTAGTTTTTTTTTGCTCGGTAAATATGCTTGGCTTACGTCATGGCTCCAGATTTTAATACCAAGAATAGCGGATAAACTGAGAATAGTTCTAATTGAACATTTTCTAATAGTTGTCGAATTACGAATAAGGATGTTCTTATCCTTATCTCGATGTCCTTGGGCGATGAATCGAGCTTTTAATGCTCCTTGGTTGTCCCTTTGTTCTTTATACTAAGATCCAAACGTCCTCCGTGTATATTGGCGTTCAGTGGGATGTCTTCAATTTCGACCGTTTTCCAAGTTTCCCTTTTGTGTAAACCCTCGATCTCTTTTTTTCTTGCCTCGTCAAACTGTGAAAGATGCTTGCGAGGATCGTTGGGTTTGAGAATTTCCGTAATGTGGGTTGGAAATTCTTCTGGAGAGCTAAAATTGGGGAAAACCGATTGGAGTATGTCGATATAGGAAGGGGATTGAATCTCAGCTTCAAAACCGTTGTCATAAATGTAGAATTTGACCTGATTGACGTTGTGTTGCACTTCGGAGCCGTTGCGATCGATGAAGATTTGTTTGTTGTCAATCTTTATGATTTTGCACGGTCCAGTCCAAGGGGGTGTAACGTCTTCACGATACAAAAAGACTTTCTGAACCACTGTAAAGTCGATTTTGTGGCCACAGGGATTCTGCGGTTCAATGGCGAGCTAGCGTCAATGCTTTCATGCATTCATGCTGGTCTGACAGCTTAGATGCGACGCCAGGGAAACTAGGAAGTACTCCGAACACCAGTAGCGAAGGGACGAGGCCTTCTGGGTTCATGGTGGTATCGTTCATAGCTTTGACGGCAAGGTTGAGTGCCAGTCTAAAGTCTACGTTAGGACCTTCGTGTCGAATCTTAGTGTAGATTCTGCGAAGAGGATCGTGGTATCTCTCTCCCGAACCAAGTAAGTTGTGGCTTTCGACCTCGGAAAGGGAGAAATTTGACACGGTTTTCTTCCATTAGATTCTGCCAACATGGGGAGGTGAAGACCGAGCCCTGGTCGCAGCGAATGGAGTCAGGAAAACCGGTTTAAATTATTGTCCAGCATTCAAGGAATGCGTTCCAGACAGGATCGAGGGATTGGCCATTGACAAAAACGGCGGCGCTGAAGTGCGTTTGAAGATCGACGATGTGGAGTTTGGCTCTTTGATTAATGAACATTAGATCTAGAGAAAACTCTCGGTTGAACACGACGTCGTGGGGAAATGATACTTGAAAGCTTTGGGGTTTCGGGGTGAAACGCTGACAAGTTTTGCAACTTTTAGTGACTGCTTCTAGTAACTCTCTTGTAGCCTTGTTGGCGTCTTCGATTTGGGCCTTTTTGATGAGATTGAAGAGCTTTCCGGTTGAGGGGGGCTAAAAATGAAGATGTAGTTTCCGGATTTCAGCTTTCGTGAAACTGATGTCAATGAATTCGTTCCAACCGAGGTAGAGGTGACCAAACTTGCGTGTGATTTGCATGTTCCAGCCTCTGGTGCAAACCAGTTGGTTCATCACATCGTTGAAATAGATTCTCTCGTAATCCATGAGGTTCAGACCAAGAAGAAGGGGGATGTTGGCGTCGATGACGTCAACAGAGAGCTTCAAGATACGTCCCTTGGGGTCTTGTATTCGGATTGGAATGTTACCAATCGGCTTGAAGATTGTGTTACCGAGACGGTATCTCAGGCGTGACTCGTAGGGCCTGAAGCGGATGTCGACTGACTTGCAGTAGAGATGGGCCTGCTGTAGTCCGATGAGGCTTCGTTGGGCTCCGCTGTCCAAGCAAGCGCCATTGAAATGCTCCGTGGGGGCCTTGTCCGCGATGGTTCAAACATAGCAAGCAAGAATTTCTATCGGTGGCTTTTCGTACTTATTTGTACTACTACGTTTACCAGCTATCTTACGTGCCACTTTGGGGACTGGGGTCCGAACTTTATTGGGGAAGTCAACAGAGTTTCCGTCTAAGAATCCAAAGGGTTATCGGTTGCGTGAAGGTTACGCGACTCGAGGAAGTTGTTTACGACTTCCTCCGGCATGTTGTTGTAAGGGTTCGTAGCTTCCGTTGGGGGTTTTGTCGCCTTGGTCCTGTAAAGTAGTGTTGAAAAAGGTACTTGTGTCTTCTGGCTCCGAATCAAAAGATTGGTCTACCTGTTCGCAGAATTCGACTAGAACTTGCTTGAGGGCCTTGTTTTGGTTATGGCCGAAGCGATTCTTTTCGTAGTATTGGACTCGACGAGCTGAGTTATTCGCAAGATTGCGTGGGTTTTTGCAATGTTCTACGATGTGGTTAGATTTTTCGCAGTTGGAGCAGGTAATTTCCGATTTGGATCGGGGCTTAGAAGATGAAGACTTGACCGGGAGTCCGTATCGAGTGAAGAAGGTATATTTAGGTTTCGGGAGGAAACCGGGTTTCAAGGACCTTTTTGAGCGGTTTTGTTCTTCTTCTTCGACTTGGAGTTGAGCGCAGGAGTCCAGTTGGGTGAGAAAGTCCTGGTACGGAAGGCTGTCAGTATCGAGGCGATGGATGACATCTCGGGCAAATCGATGTCCAACTAGCAGCCTTTCGGAGGTATTTGATCTTGTGTTGATCAGAGCGGCTGTAGGTAGGGCATTGTAAGGTAAGGGTGGAGATTTTTTAATCCAGAAGAGTAAAGGCCTCGGGGACGGTAATGGGTTCTGACAGGACTTGGTCTATGCGAAGGTTACTAACGACGTTTTCGGCACGTTTTTGGCGACTGACGGAATCGTAGATTGTCCTCATTTTTGCACATGCTTCGTCAAACGTTTTGGTGTTTGGGAGAACGTGGGTCAGAAACTAACGTTTCGCCTCTCCCGTCAGGACGTGTCACATGAACTCCTCTACGTATTCTTGCAAACATTGACTGCGGTCTCCTCAAAACTTGTCGGAGTCGTCTTTGAATATGGTTCAAATTCCTCGAGCGGCGTATTTCTGTTCAAAAGTCCTAGTTATGTTTGCGCCTGGTTGATTCGAACCTTGCTCAACCTCGGTGTTGCTTCCCCTACGGTTGGGGTTTGCAATCCTAGGGAGCGTATCTGTGGACGTGTGTGAAACTCCAGGGTGGGATTCACTGTCCAATGCTTGCCGAACTAGGATGATCCTGCCGAAGCATCCTTCAAGTTCACTTTCCGTGTCAAAAATTGTCATGGCCAAGTTGAACAGAAAATATTTGGGTTCATGGGTTCGATTTCCACATCTCGGTCTTGAAGGAAGTTGAAGAGTAGACTCATAAGGGCGACGTTTGTAGAAATTTAGAAATCAAACAGAAGATCGGGGGATAATCTGATTAAAAAATATTTAAAAAATCCTGACCTCGGGCGTCCGGGTCAGTTAGGTCATAACTACGAACGGTATCCGCCAATGTTTTTGGGCAACATTGTTGAGACGGATATCGTTGATGAATCTCTCAACTGTAGTGTTGAAAGAAAAACTTGCTCAAGCAATTGAGAGGGTTACGAAGAAGTTGTTTCTTTAACTGAGAAGCGGCCGATATAATTTAAAAAGCGATTGTCATGAGATGAAATCACTTTTTGGTGAGTTTTGCCTTGAAGATGGCTCTCCAGATGGCGGTGGGAATCGAAATCGCGATTGCACACGTTGCAGCGTAGCGGTACACGCTTGTTGCCCACGTTACGGCGGTGCGCCTTGCTGTTGCTGTGTGCACGCCAGGTGGTAGCGGAATATCTGTACACGTCACACAGATTGCAGTGACGTGTGAAACGATTCAGTTGCTTCGCAATTTTCTCTGTCTGCTGGTGCAGAGTTATTTCTTTGCGGACCGAAAGACTTTGCAGTCTCTCCTTCTCTCCACGTTGAACCCGTGGCACGGATATTGGATCCAGGTGGGCTTGGGTGGTAGAAGGGCCTGGGCGAAGTGGCGCGGAGCTTTCGCTTACAGCGATGTCAGTCTATGCGGAGGAACTCGAAGGACGCGGTTCGGAGCGCAATCCTGTCGAGGGGCGGTTGGGAACGGGGGAAGCCGGACCCAGCGAAAACTGATGCAATCCAATTCCAATCGGTATTCGTGAGATTTTCACTTGTTCGTCCCCTTTTGTTCATCAGAACAAGTTCAAAGTCATTAAGTTTTCATTGCATCAAAATCCAATGAAGGTATAATGACTTAATTGTTTTTGAAGTAATTGATTCGTTGAAAATGCCTTGAACATTTAAGAAAAAAGCCTGACATGCTGAAATTATATTGAGATGTCAATGACGGAAAGTTTTGCCTGGGGGAGGACGCAGTGCAGAGCGTGGTCCTCTTGGGGCGGCACTCGTTGTGGGGGATGCCGAGGGACGCAGTCCGGAGTGCGGTCTGGTCGGGGCGGCAGGAGGAAATTCGGGGGCGGATGGAGGCCGGCTACTGTAGTATACGGGTGCGGCACGGGTGCGGTGCTGACGGGCGCGGCTGCCCGACGCAGCACGCCCGCGCGTTTCGGTAACTTTTGGTCTGGTACCGGCGGTGGTTGGCGTGACCTGCTTTGCGTCCACGTGGGTGACGTCTTTGACAACGACCCCGAGGTGCACGGGCACAGCTTGTCCACGTCGGCCACGTATGCGCGTCGAGATCGGCAAAATGACTGCACCGGAAAAGGAAAAAATGGGTTATTTTTGTGTGCTGTGCCTCAGCCAATGTTGGCAAATATACACAGAAATGTTTCCCTTTGTTTTGGGTACTATATTTACAGATATATAATAATTTCCATTCTAAGACAACTAGATTAGGATTAATTGGTCTCATGAGCCACTTAATCTAGGAGAAAGAGAATAGAAAAATAAATTGAACTCAAAATTAGGAATAAGTAAACATACCTTGTTTGTCCATGGTTACCTGATTCGCGAACGTGGTAAAATAGGAAGGTTAGAGCGCGCGGGGAAGGGAGCGCGCGAGGAAGAATGTAGATAAGTGTTTTAGTTGATAAGGATCATGAAGCGAGGAGACGCCGAACTCCTCGGTTCACACCTCTTTTACAGACATTGCGCGTTTCCTGAAAGGGAAACGCGTAATGCACTCTACTATCTATAAGGCCAGGCAACTGTCAGTCCGACAGTAGCGTGGCCACACAACTGCATTCAATTATCAGCTTCCTGACGTGGAGGCTGATAATTTTGCACTTGTTAACACACTAGTGTCTACACGAGCGGCAGATGTACTTGTGATATCATGTACCTCTGGGGTTGCACGCCGACGGAAGAGAGCAGAGAGTAGGCCCAGGACATGTGACAAGGTTGTACACGTAGGGCCTTGCCGGCCCCAAATGGGTTATTAATTTTTCACTTGTAGTATTTGTACCATAGGTAGTATAGTTAGTACACGCGGTTCACTGCGCTACATTGCACCACTCCAGAGGTTGAGGCGCCTCGCGGCCGATATTTAGGCTGTTCGAGGTGCGCCTCCCTCGACTGGTAAAGTCAAAGACCCCCTTGGTGTGGTATAATGCACAAAAAGGGAGAGAGTCCGAAGCGGTCTTGAGACGGCAGCGGCGGTACCGTACATTCGTGTGACTGTAATGAATCGGAACGGTGAAGGGGGGCGGAAGCACCGGGCGGTCGAACGGAGAGTGGACGGTCGGTATCACTAAGCGCGTACAGGTGCGCGCAAAAGGGTACGAACGGTCTGAGAAACCTTAGTAAAATATACCGTGCGGTCTATCGTAAGTGCAAGCTAACGAAGAAGACGTTCGGCAGAAGATGCTTGTCGTTTACGATTGGGGCCTCGGAAGATCCGAGCTACAACTAAATATCGGGTCTGGGCCCCCTACTGACTACTGTACGATCGGTCTAATTTGCATTGTCACCACCCAGCACCACACAACTTGTACACGTGTCCAACTCGTACGTTTGACCAACCCGTCCGGCACTCGATCACCAACTGGTACACGTGGCGGTGCCACTGCACCGGCCAACCGTGCACTACCCCTTCGTACGTGAACGGCCAATCGGATATGGAGAGCACCAACTCGGGCCCACTATACTACACTTGGCAACTGCTTGACCATTAGGGTAGTAAGTACCAATATCCTTCATGTTTTCAAGCCATCCCTGCGTCGCTCGCCATCTCCTGTAGGCACGACAGATAGCGCTCGCCCATTGCACCTTATTACTAGTGGTCTCGCCGTTGGCTCTCATCCTTTGGACCTTTCCACCCCGTAGTTGGTGCCCCGTGCCACTATACTACAGTACTCATATGAATACGCCGATGTTCTCATATAAGTCAATTTTTTCTCTTGAAAAGAAAGTGGAAAAGCTGGCTTGTTTGAAAATTCGAATGTAGATCACTGAAAATGGTTCAAGTGTGAGAAGTAACCATACATATTCAGTACCGAACAAAGTTTTGAACTGTTTTGACCGAGTCTAGGGGTTAATAAAAATTTAATATATACCATTCTAGCGATATTATCGAGAAAAACTTAGAAAAAGAAGCAAAAGTTTTCCATAGGGCTAAAAAAAATTCTATCAAACACACCGACGCGTTTTTCTTCGTTACTAAGCTTCAAGTGCTGTACAAGTATTCGTTTTAATTGAAAGACAAAGTTCAATATATTCTCACGAATCCATAACATTTGTCTACATTTGGATTGTTCTTTAGTTTTAAAAATCAATATTTTCGTACTCATAAGAGTACAAATGTTTTGTATACACTAGTTTTTACAACAAAATTGTAAACGTTCGGAACCTAATTTTCATCAGCTGGCAAAATGTACATAATCAAAACGATGTGAGGAACATACATTCTGCGTCCCAAGGGCTCGCAACACCGCCCTTTGCATTCTAGAAGTCCTTACTTCTCTCAAACCAATGACGCGACTCTATTTCTTTTTGCGACCAAGACGACGAGAGCCTTAGCGCAGTAGAGAGTTTAATTGCAACTAAATAATATGAGCACTTTACATGTTTTGTGAAAAAGACACAACTACCTAAATTCAGTTTATCGCAGTCTTCTTCGTCCAATATCTGAAAGCCCTGAACGCAACCAGACTTTGTATAGAATCTATGGACACCCTAACACAAATTCTTTATGCACCAATCCGCGGCGATAAAGCTGTAACTCAATATGTGAAAGCGCAATCTCAGAAAAAGCGCCAACCTTGCGAACCTTTTAAACGATAAGCAACCACAACAAACATGGTCCCAGATCAGACCATGCTCCATCTTTGCGCAATAAACCACAATGTCGTCTTTCTTTTCCAATTCTCTTTACCGGTGCTTCCAGGGAACCTTATTCGAGAGGTTTAAAAACGGATAATCGTACTACGAGCTCTAAAAGTTGTGTAATGTTGCTTGGTATCGCTTGCGGAACGCTTACATCACGTGACTAGACCAAACACATTACTTTCTGCCTCGCAGTGCGAGCAATATACATCTCAAGCTAACCCAACCAGGTCATGCAAAAATTCTGCTGGAACATGGAGAAAGAGATATAGCAGAAATTCTTAAAGCATACGCTTAACGAAACACACCGCTAGCGAAATAATGCCTTGCAGACTTTACCTTCTATTACGTCTCGACGCTTTCTACTGAGAGACAGTGTTCGATGACCTTAGAGAACCAAAGACCATCCGAGAAGTGGGTGAGACTGTTCTGCGAACGACATATATCAACATGTTCAAGGCGTAGAAGGGCGTCACGTTAGTTATGTCATTCCGAATAACATCGGAAGATTCTTCACCATCCTTAATTTCGTTATGAAGAAGTTTGGAATAACCAGCCCATCACAGGTTGTTATCGTTGACGAATCGGGTGCGTCTTTCGTTCAAAGGGCGCAGGTCTTTTTACAAATAAAGATCTGAACGTTTACTCATATGAGTCCAAATGTACTCATATGAGTACAAAATGTTGCTTTTAAAAACTCAGAAACTATTCAACTGTAGACAAATGTTATAAACGCATGTATGAGTGATATCGAAAATCGAGTGAGGATAACGGGGCACGAGACAGCGTAATCTGAACCCGAGCCAAAGGCAAGGGGCCAATTGCTGTCCAGTGCCTTGTTATCCTCACGTGATTTTCGATATAAAGCGCTTATCGGACTGTGTGCCAAGCGCGATGTTTCTGTGTCTCATACACGGACGCACAGAATGAATTCTGGTTCAGGGAATCCACTCTACGAGTGTTTCTCTACAAACCGATGCATTTTGCATGGTTTTGAAGACGTCCTTTATGACGTCGGCAGCGTTTTACCCGACATGAGTGAAGACCGTCTCACGCTGACTCCCGGACTTGGGCCAACACCAGAGTTAGAACTGCCAGGAACCTGTATTCCTGAGACCCCATCACCGCTTCCTGACGAAGAAATGTTTGGGACCCCACTACAATCTGATAATGGGTTTTCAAACCCAGCGCATCCTTCGGGGACCACAATCAAAGACATATCTGATCCAATTGACACTCGTAACGTCTAATTTTCTTCCTACGTTGTCGTCACTGAACCAGATGACCTTTTTAGCATTCCCTTTGCTTTCCATCCCTTCGACTCAACCGCATGCATGCAAAAAACCTCCAGAAACAGCCGAGAAAAAACTCTCAGCTGAAGCAGTGGCGCTTCTAGGAAAGCATGCCCCGCGCAACACGCAGCGCTTTACAATGTCTGCGCTTTCGCTCTTCTGTGTGTTCGGTGCAACGGAAAACAACCTGATGTCGCAAAAGGAATGTGAAGCTCTTGATAATCGAGGCACCGCAGTCCAACATAGCACCAGTCTGACGGAGAACGTTATTAGATTGACGCGGGAGCATCTTTTTCGTCATGAATGCAAGGTAGTCCTTTCAAATGGGTTCAAAGAATGGACCGATGGCCAACTTACTTTGATTAAGAACGTTCTGATCGCGTTTGTGGCGCACTCTCACAATCGAAGCAATGGTGATTTTCTGGCCCCGGCAGTCTAAACGGGTATATATCTGGTCTCCCAAGAGCCCTCAATACTGAGTGGGGTTTCGAATTCGTGTTGTTCAGTGGTCGCATCTTTTCGGATAAGGATACGGGTCTTGTGTCTGCTTTGGACAACAAAATATGTCAACGTCAAGCAGCCGGCGTTGTGCGAAGGAGTCATAATAACCTTGCTCTTGAAGACTTAAAAGTTCTGTGCAGTTCGGAACAGCTTTTGAAGAAGACTCCACGCGGATTCATCACTCGGATTTTAATCGATTTACTTTTGATGACTGCGTTTCGAAAGAAGGAACTGTGAAGCCTTCGTATGCGAGAGGTGACAATGGTTAAGCAGAATGGTGTGGATGCATGACGTAATGTCGGGCGTATCGGTAGCGCAGATGGTTCTTCTCAAACTCAGTCAGGTGAAATCCATATTGTGAATTCAAGACCGGAAGAAGTGTACATCTTTGATTTTCCTGTACTGGATGGGAAGGTCACCATCTTCTTGGATACAAAGGAAGATGTAGACCTTGTCTCTGGAGCAAGGGGAAGTGATGAGAATTTTTTAGCTGGCGTGAACTACAACGCAGCACGGCACACTTCGTTCTTTAAGAAGGGAAATCATGGCATCAACAGCATTTCTACTTTCGTGAGGGATGCATGTCGGGATTTGGGAATTACTGGGGAAGAGGTTTTCGGTGATGTCACGATACATAGCTTTCGAGCTACAGTTATGAGCCAACTAAAAGCCCACGGATTTGATGATGCAAGCGTGGCGCTAAGAAGTGTTCATAGAGATTTCAGGTCTCTCTAAGCCTACCACAATTTTCGCGGGAACCTAGGTGTTTAGCAGCAAGCTGCTATTTTTGGTGGCGCTGTTGGTAGTGCATCTGGGGTGTTGGCAAGACTGCTGAAGACCAGCAGGCAGAAGCACCCTCTGCTACTCAAACTGATGCTGTGCAAACTTTGTTTGTGCCCAATACAGATAGTGATCGCCGGTAGCCAAAGCGAAGAAGAGAAAAAGGGCCTTTCACAGCAATTGGAAGTATATCTGGGCAGATGACAGTTAATGTTAACTATTACTCTGGGAAATATGACAGTGTCAACGAAGAATAGCTGTATTGAGAAGAGGCAGGAGAATTTCGTTCAAGTGGACAATGTGGACTCCAGAATGCACAGGACCAAGGAAGACGGAAGTGAAGAGATATGGAATCCAGGGCGAGTATCTGCTTCAAAGCTGCGCGATTAAGCTCTGTAACTCGGCACGGAGCAGACAGGGTAAAGGGTCGTTTTGCTTGCTCTTCTTGCCCGTTTGCTGAGCTTTATTGATTTAGCCTGGCCAACGGGCAGAAAGAGCGAGCACGGCGAGTCGGGCGTGCACGGCGAGCAAGCGAGGAGATGGAAGCGAGCGAAGCTAGCGGGGCGAAGGAAGCGAGCAACGTGAGCAGTGCGAAGCGTGCTAGAAGCGCAATGCGAGCGAAGCAAAGCCAGTAATGTATAGCGAGCTCCAAATAAAAGGTATCGTTATCACAATTATCCCGAACTGGTTATCGCACCGTAAGAAGTGTGAGAACCAAGGACCGCACTGTAATAACCATGGACCCCAAAGTAATCACACTGCGTCCAGCTCGATAAGAGAATATATTGCACTTTGGTTTTTCAATTACAACCAAAACTTCTACAGCCCTTGTAGCTAAATAACGAAGATAAACGCGTCGGTGTGTTTTATAGAACCCTCTTAGCCCCATGGAAGAAGTTTAGTGTTTTTGTTAAGTTTTTCAGGATAATATCGCTAGAATGGAACATATTACATTTCTATTAACCTCTAGGCTCTGTCGCAATAGTTCAAAACTTTGTTTGGTACTGAATATGTATGGTCTCTTGTCCGCCTTCAACAATGTTCTGTGATCTATATTCAAATTTTCAAACAAAACACCTTTTTCACTTACTTTTCAAGAAGAAAAAAAGACTCATATGAGTACATCGGCGTACTTATATGAGTACATCTGCCGGTCGTGTAGACAATGGCGTTGAACGGTGCGTGTCGATCATGCGCAGCAGAACCGCTTGGGCCGGTACGGTCTAAAAGCAACAAAAACCAGAACAAAGTCGTTTCCTCCGTCTGGTCTCCTCTGCGACCTCCTTCGCCTCCAGGGGCCATTCCAGACGGGGACAGATTTATTCATTCTCCTCCCTACGCTGCACGCTTACCAAGCTGCACAAGCAGCGCAGAATTTCGACACCAGCGTCTCGTCTCGCGCGGAGTCATTTTCAAAAGAGACCCAACACACGCAAATGACTCTTTTGGAACAAGTACCAACGCCACACACCTTTCATTCGCAAAAATCAACGAAAAATCAATGTACGTCGGCATTGAAGACCATAAAACTTTTTATGCGTAAAAGGGTAAGGAATCCATGCCAGAGTTTACGCACTTTGCGAGGGACGCTTTAAGTTCTTAAAAAATGAAATTTCTTTGTCATTAAAGCTGTACACGATTAAACCCCAGCCGCTCGCTGCGGGCCTCATTACGTCAGCCATCACTACGTGCGTGCACACGCAGGACTCTCGAGGAGCCCCATCACTATGTGCTCCGGCTCAGGCGCGCGTGAATCCACTACAATGAAAGACCGGGACTTTGTAGAGCCTAGGCGAGTCCCGGGGGAGCCAGCAACAGGAGAGAAAACTCTCCTTCCTTCGGCTGGTCCTTGCTCTACTTTTCTCTCGCCGGCCCCGCTCGCCTCCCTCACTTGACTCGCGACCGACTCTTCCCATGAACGCCGCTTGCCTACGAAGAAAGTGAACATAGAAAAATTCAAGTATCAGGTTACATCTTGGACGTTTCCCAAATTAATTTCGCCTAACCTCTTGTGAGCACCACACAAAAACCACCCTAATTTTTGTAGCACGTGCTTTATTTGGAGTGGTTCTTTTTGCTATATTTGAAAACAATAGGTCTTTCTTGTTTCTCAGAGACCAAACTTTCGCATCTTTTCTGTCATATCTTCGGATGTTTCGATTCTAGTACGGAACGAATCGCTGAATATTTGGAACTGGATTCCTTCGGAACTTTGATACGCAGTACGGTAATGGAAGACATAGATATCTATTGGACTGGATGGATTTCTATCAATAAAAACAAAAGAATTATAGTTTCATCTTTATTCTGAAGTGATCGAAAAGTCCTTGAAAAGCCGTTTACGTGGTTTTTGGACTGCCAAAACTTTTTTTCAGCCTGCACTATTCAAAATTGATTTCGGAACCCAGTTCAGATTGCCCAAAGGTACCGGAGTGAGATACAATTATAGACAATGACGCTGAATTTGACGTTGAAATGACTCCGCATATTCTTCGAGTTTTTTTCACAGTTTATATGTCAAATACATGATGATGTTCTCTATCATAATTATGAGAGAATTTGATTTATCTTGCTTATGTACATGGGGTGCTATTATTGACACTTCAGAAGAAAAGTTTATCTCTTAGACCTAGACAAATCGAAGGTCATGTTCAACACTTTAGAGTAGAAGAGGATTGTTCTTTTCTGAGACCCGAAACGTATCAGACAAAACCCACTACGATATCCCTGGGCCCGGTGCGTACGATTTGTATCCCACTTACCTTATGATACATAGAGTATGGCTTCCTGTGGGTTTATCACTGTCGTTGAGCATGTCCAACATTTGGAACTCTGTCAATAATGTGGGTCATGCCTCGTCTTGGTAGTGTAACGGAAGTCACGAAATTGCTTGGGGAAAATTTCAAAAATGGCAATATTGACGGAACCGAAACGCCAAAGAACGTGTGGGAGACTGAAGCTCTGTTCCAGAAAAAAGAGCTAAGTCGATTTCGAACGCAATACAACAATGTGAAAAAGAATTTCGCCATTGCACGTGGTAAGGCAACAACATCCTTTCATGGTTCAATTCTTTTAATTCACTAACAGTGTTTATGATGTTGCATAGACTGATTCGATAAATGAGTTTAGTCGAAAGTGTGCAGCTAGTTCGAGTAAACGTCGTTTAGTGTCTACGGACGTACAAGCCACCGACAATATATCTGAGCATAGCCATGATAGGCTCGGTACAGAGCTTGTGCTTAGTTTATATGAGTTTACACCTCTCCATCTAGTCTCTATCTGGGCCGAACCAAAGACAACTACTAATCGGCCTACGGTGGCTATCGGTTTTTTTCCCTGGTGTGGGCCAAGGAGCGTTTTCTGTCCATATGATAGAGGACGGATAGTACTTAAAATTGTGTGTCAAATGACCGGAAGCATTAGTCGACATTGAACTAATGCACCAAAAATGGCTCCATTCGACAGGCGAAAACCGTATTATGGGGCATCATTCAAAGCTGGTTGGATTCTATAACTCTTTGAGAAGCTTGAGGAAAAGAAGTAGTGATGATGTCCAGTGTACGTCACGCATTGCACTTCCGTTCAAGGTCCAAACGCATATAGTGAACAAATATAATCTTTCGTGGCTTGGTAATGACGTTCGAATGTTGTACGTTGAGTTAAGGCAAGTGGCAGTAAAGAAATATTGCAAAATCAAGAACGAGGAACACTTTATTGTTTCTTGAACAGAAAAACTGCGTGCGTGCAGTTTTAATGAATGAATGAATTTAACAATTTGTTTATTTTCTCGAGCCTTAACAAAGACTCAACATTAGACCTAAACTTATGGGATAGCCGCTAATAGTGCCCACTAGTATGATATGGTTTGGGTCTGAGTTGATGTGATACTAATAAATATGAGGTACTGCAGATAAGAATTCGGCTCCAAGACCATACATTGAAAGTGTTTCCGGCCAGTTATAAGAACAAGTTGAAAAAGAGAATGTATTGCATTGTACCATGTTTTCATCAAAAATTCATAAAGGGTTTTAACTTTTTATGGCGGTATGTAAATTTGGGGAAAGTATTGGTCGTTCAACTCTTCTTACACTTTCAGCCCCAAAATTTCATTGATGTTTTGTACTGAAAGCTCATTCTCAACAGATATCCTTATATTTTAATTGAGGTTTGCATGACAAAATTCAGTTGAAGTATGGTAAATGTGTGGTACATAATTTCACTAAAATGCCTTCAGAAATGAAACATAAGAAACATTAAAAACATACGCTAACATGTTAGTGCAAATAATCGAAAATATGTCTATACTTAAAAGAAGCACACAATCTTCTCCATTACAAGTACACGTGATTTCCGGCATCCCCCTGGCGGAGCTGCTAAACCGCAATACATGGGTCTGGTGTGTAAGTTATACGTCTCTCTTTTCCATTACTTCATAATGATTGCTGCCGGTTGTAACTCGACATGGATCCGAGTTCGCATTGTTGGTACAACAATGACCTGAGCTTTGTTGTGCACAAATTAGTGGTGCCGAATAAGGAGGTTCTTTTTATTGACTGACATCATAATTGGGCTGCTAGCTGGAAGCTGTCAAAAAAATGGATATTCTGCTCTCAGGAGTTTTATATGATGCGGCCATTAAATTCAGCCGGACACAAGAAACGCATGTTTATAAGAATTCGGCGATGGTGCCCCACTTAAATCGAATTTCAAAACAGTTGCTTCTTTCATTTGACGTTCATTTCTTTTTCAAAATCATCAAAACTTTACTTATCATCCATCATACCACAGGACTTTTGGAACTTTTGTATGAGATCATTAGTTTTGGCCAGACACGGGTCTGGCAAGCTTACAAGAACTTTGCGATGTCGGTTGTTGAACAAATCAAATATGTGATTAATTCGTACAAATGATTCTACTACCAACGAAAGGAAAGCTAATTCAAATCAAATGAGGAGCCCGTCTAAAAGAGAGACGTATATTTGGGCGACAACGAGCAGTTCCAAGAAGCTTCTAGTCTATCACTTTATACGCCAACAAATGAAAGACTTAGTTTTAAAATAACTTTTCTCTTCAAACAGTTAATGGCGCAGCAAAACAGATTTAAAAACTTTTTATTTAGCAATTTGACGCAAAGAGTGTTTGTAAGACACTGGAATTTAAATAATTATCAAATCACAAACTTGGAAATTAATCAAGTTCAAATTTACAAGGAAAATACCAGATAACAAAACAGCAGGAGTTTAAATGCTTCATAGTAAAATACAGTTTTATGTTTTCTGAAGAAACCAAGCCAAAGCCAAAAAGGTATTTCACCGCCTTTTTAATCAAAACTGTAGGGCAAGTTGGTTGAATTAAATGGTTTTCGAGGAAAATTGTAACACAAAAACACTTCCTTTTCTCAAAATCGATACCATCAAATTCAAAGAAGTTTTCACCATGAGGAACTTTTCTATACTGTCTTCCAAGTGTAGCAAAGAATCACGAAGAGGACTAGTAACTAGACCAACGGGCGCCTTTGCCTGTTGGAACAGAGAGACACGAGGCTGACGGGTACGACCAGTGAGGCAACCAAACGAATGAAACACTGCGATAAAAGCGATCAGAATTCCAGACGGATACCGGTTGGCAGGGTGCTGGGAGGGCTAAAGAGGTGACTGGCGGGGGAAGCCGGGCACGCAATTGACCGTCCGGAATCAACCTGAGTAGCTGGTCAGGCAGAAAGCGCACTCCCCTCGCAGACATGGATTAAATTGGCGCAGTCAATGGCCTAGATAACACCCTGGGAGACATCACCCAACGGATGCAACCATGAATAATGGACGAGTTACACTTCAGAGTGGCCGTCGACCAATCGGTATGAAGAAACCGCGTCAAAAACGTGACGCTAGGACATCGATTGGACCTAGGAAAAACGATGCAACACATCGACGAGACAACGGAACTTCAGGCTGAACGCAGTGACAGCGAGCTAGAACCGAGGGGACATCGAACCGCCACGTGGGGCTAGGACGTCCGGATGGCACGCGGAGGGAGCGCCAGAAAGGACAACACCAGGAAACCAGATGGAAACCGGATGAAGGCCGCGCTTCAATTATGGACGCGTGAACGCAATCAACTGATTAGGTAATAGATTGATTGGAAAACGCCGACGCTTATCCCCCCAATCGACACAGAGGTGTTATACTGCGACATGTTGGGAAAGCCTCTCGCTTGGCAAGCCAGTGGTCGTAACTAATGTTGAAAAACGGGTTTGCTATAAATTGAACGAAGTGTAGTGCAACGCCAGAATCAGAGAGACACCACGAAGACATCCGGGATCTTCCTCCTTAGGAGGGCAGCCAACGGACAGAACCTCTCTGGCAATGCACGACGAAGTCGGGTATAAGTCAAGGCCAAGCCTTTACCACGGAGCTTAGAGACTTGAGCAGATAACTATTTGGGCACCACGTGTGTGGGCGAATGTATCATCGCAAGAAACACGAGTCTACAGAAGTGGGGAAAAAGAAAATGAGATCCGCCGTGGAGCAACGCCTTTGGCGGGAAAAGCGAAAGCACACGAGGAAGTTCGGAATCTTCTCCTCGATAGGGTAGCGCAGGGAACCGAGCACTCCGGGAATGACACAGCTAAGCCAGGCGTAAATCCGAAGTCAAACAGTCACGAAAAGCGTCGGAATTTTGATGTCAGGCCGTAGTCGGTAGAGATCCACGTGTTCACACGGTCACGAGATGAGTCATCAAAAGATAGTAGCACGGCAACGACAAAATGTCGGAAACCGGCCACTGAGAACAGGGCAAAAAGAAAAACTCAAAAAGGGGAGAAAGAGAACCACCAGAGTGGGGAAAAGAGAGAAGGAATAAAGCAAACCCAATACAGAGGGGAGTGTATGACAATAGGTCAGGAAGAGAAACACAAGTAGTGGGTATACTGTGAGCGCCACAAGGGTGGGTAACTATTCACGGACATCACGGTTGTCACTCCACTTGAAGTGAACAATATGCGAAGACTTGATAGTTAGAGCCAGAAGCCCTTGCTTGGCGAGAGGCGATTTACTTGGGAGTGCAGTGCTCAACCCTCTAAGTACTGATCTTGGCGCACCGCTGGCCGTGGGTGCGCCGGGCAAAAGAATCTATAAAATATCTAAGTGAATACAGAAATGCTGGATGCACTGCCTCCGGCATATCCGTGCTACATGTGTGTAATTAAAACCTGCTAAGCAGCGCCTCGAGCTATGCAATCCACGTACAGATCTGTGAAAATTACCTCCGCGAGGCGACACGCTAGTAGCGGTGCAGCTCATATATATCTACTAGCGCATGATGCGTAAATGAACTAAGTCCTTCAAATCGCCTCCAAGGAGTGTTGTCCTTCATATCTCCCTTCTTAGGAGAGACCGCGCCGTCGCGATGGCAGGTCGAACTCCCACCTATGGGCATAAAATCGCGTCTTCGAAGTCTTCATATTACATCTCACCTTGCTAAGACCAGGTCACTACTGCTCGACAGTGAAAATATCGCTCTAGCGATGACCATTTATGTTCCCAACAGTCTGCTTCTCGCTCTCGAGATCCTACTACCAGCATTTTTGCTATCCTTTGAGTGCCTCGCGCGATGAGCGGTTAAACTTCGAACCCAGGATAGATCTCTGGACTTCTTTCCATACCTCTTCCGCAAAGCGGCAATGCTTCAGGAGCCTTTCACTGCAACCACGACCGTGGCGATCACATTCTCCCTCCGGGACAGCCCCCTCATGGTCACATCATAGACGAAGTGCCGTGGCCTTCCAACGACGAGTTAGTCGGACAGAACCCTTGCGTTCACTTGCATCTCTATTGGACTGCTATAGGGTTTAATCCTACAGCCAATTTCAACGAAGAGCTCATCGCGTCTTATGCGGACGGTAAAAATCGTCTTCTCGGAGACCTTCCAGTGATAGTTACCACTTCGTGGGATTAGCTTCGACAGGTGGCCGTTCCTCCTCATGTAGTTGTGCGGAGTTCCATAGATTCGCTGGTTTCCGCTCAGGTGGCGTTGGTTCGCTTTGGGTATGCACGGCAGAGCCGGGCGAACTTTGAGTTTCCAATTCCTGCTTACATCAGCTTTGTTCACCGGTGTACAGTACACAAGGCGAGATTTCGTACAGCACCCGCTTGGCGGTGATCGAGACTTACTTCTGGAGAGAATGTTCTATTGTACGCCAAGAAGCAGTGTGTTGGATTCATCCAATCCTCCGTGTGGAGTTTCCGCACGGAGGAGTTCAGTTATTTTCGCTGGGAGTCCGGTTCACGGGGGTTACAGAACTTCATCCGCGATTAGCGTCGTGCGCGTTCCCGATTCTGGTTACTCGTTCCGTATCAAAACAAGGAGATCAATCGAATCTGGCACAATCACCGGCTGGGCCGTTACGTTTCCAATCCCACATGGTAGTCCTCGTTGGAGGTATGTCGCGGTGCTACGTTGAGTGGCCCTCGGTCAGTTCCAATCTGGGCTTAGGCCTCATCGAGGATCCGTATTCCGGACTTTGATCCGTTGTGCTCACAAAGTGGGCAATCCGCACCGCGGCTTATCTCCTATGGGATTTATATGACCGGTGTCGACTGTGGTGTATTTTGCGTCGCCGTTGGGTCTGTATCCGAAAACTCTCGTTGTGGTCCCTCTTGGAGGTGAGAACAATGCGGAAAAAGTTCGTGGGCTTCTCGACGTATTCGAGCTAGTTGATTAGGCCAGTGTGCTCTTCACTGCAAGCGGCCGTGATCACGAAGAGGGCGGTTTCGGCCAGTCTCCGGGACGAGGCACGCCATTGGCAGGAGACTTCATCTTTCTCAACCCCTGGGGGTTGCCAGAGATTAACACAGCTGAAGCGGGAGCTCTCCCGATGGCTAAGACGTGCAACCCTTATGGGCATCCTGTTGGCTTTCTGGATGCTGACGAGTTCCATCACGCCTACAGCGGTGGGGATGACCAAATAATGGACAAAGAACCCAAGATAGGGTATGATGAAGACTTAGTCAAAGTGGTTCTTTCCACCAATGCGGTTGTATCGACCTCCAACGACACGGCAGTGGCGGCAACGGCGACGGCTGAGCAGGTGAATCCACCCGAGCTCGAACCTTCATCGGTAGGCGCCGTGGTGGCTTCTATTCCGGACGAATCCGACGTGATCGAGGTGGCCGCCGTCCTGATTTCTGTGGTTGGGGCTGTTGAGGTGCTGTGATCGAATAGTTTCTCCGAAGAGTTGGCTTTCCGAAAATGTTGCGAGCGGGGAGGTCGCCACAATGCGGGACGCGTGGGCTGCACGCCTCAATGGCAGATCCAATCCCAGCAATGGGGGTGGCGGCGACGGTGCTCCGGGCCCTTCCAGCGAAGGCTCGGGGGCTTGGTTTATTTTCCACCAAATTCCCGCTATGCGGTGTGGTCGTAGAATGTAGCATTGATAGAAATTAAACCTACTTCAGTCTATGGCGTATATTTTTCCCTTTTCAGGAACCAGATTCGTCTTCTTCCACTCCTGAACATTTTTATAGGTGAGCTAGCTTATTCCCCTTCGGGGCGTGTTATCCCACTTGGGCATTGACAATTGTCACCAGGAGGCTCATGAGAGTACGTCGAAGGTACTGCGTCACTTTCGATCGGGCAAGATGCTCGATGGGCTCAACCGAGTCAGCCTCGGACCCGTAGCCGTACCAAAGTACGAGATACTGTAGGTACCTCAACGGTTGGTATGAGTGTTTCATGATGTGGTGGACTACGAACTCGTGTCAGAAGACTCCCCGTTCTTGCCGTGTGATTTAGACATATTTCTTCGGAGAGTTCTCCGGCGACATCGCCGTGTGTGGCGCTGCGTCGATGCTCCGATTAGACCAAGTGTTGTCCAACAAGGTTGGTGGCACGGTGCCCTGGCAGTGGGTTACCTTACTTCGGTCCATGGTCACGCGTCTCGCCATGTCAGTGTTCCAGATTCCTTGGTTCGGTAGACTTCCTTCTCTCGCGGGAATTCCAGGTGAGCGTACCGCAAGTTTGCGTGGCAGCAACGGATCCGAAGGAGATGGTTGTGTCGTCGAAGGCACTGGCGTCAACGGTAACCCTGATTGAACCGGCCTCGTCGTGGTGGAACGTGACCTTGTCAACGGGTGGCCATCATTGGTCTGCCTCGTAACTTGTTCTGCCTTTGTGTGCACGGGAGGTGTCAGCTTTTCTTGTAGATGTGATTTGCCCACGGAGCTACTCTTCCTTAGAGGTGTAGTCCATGTGCCACGGTTGGTACTTTCCTGCTGGCCACTTCGTGACGTGTTCATGGTATATTCTGCCTTGGACGTGCTGGCCTACTTAGTCTCGGACGCTTCTTCTCCGTCTTGGACGTGCGAGCTCAACAGAATCTTATGTTGTTGTTACAATTCAATGCGCGGTGTGGTCACTCCGGAGCCGCTATGCGGCGTATATGACGGCTTCGGCGGTAAGGATTGAGTCTCCTCGGTACTGTCCCACGCAGCAGTAGTTTCTAGTGACAATTCCGCTTCTGCGTTGACAGAAGAGGAGTTTGGCGAGACGCAAGACCCCTGGGGGGCGGCAATCGCTTAATCGTAGCGCCAGAATTCCGTATATCACGAGATTCATCATGCAAAAACGCGGAATTGACGAGTCCTTCCTCCCCTTTGATGGAGTGACATGGGAAGTGGGTGTCAGCGCGCTGAGGTGGCGAGTAACTACGCCAAGAGACGATGCTTAAGACAGCCAAGCACCAGGGCGTTTAGAGTCCGATAACATCGCCAGATAAGGGAGTCTCCTCTTAGGTTGCGGCAAATCCCTAAGGCGGTCGATGTGGAGTGGGTTTGATGTGTTCGTAGTGTTCGTTTCCGCTTCCGCAGCAGAAGGTCTATTTGATGTGTCGTTTTTCGCAGGTGGGGCAAGGGCGAAGCGTTCCGTCCCGATGGCGGCCTATCTCCGGGCCTGGACGGACTTCGCCCACGTCTTGCCAACAGCGTCGACCCACCAACGTGCTCTGGCCCCACTGGCTAATCCGGTAGCACCGGTACACCTTCCCGGGGACGATCCAAACACCGCTGTCGCGAAACCCCGAGGCCAACGCGCCCAAGCAATCGTGGTCGAGGCACCTTTGCAATCGCCGCAGGCGGAAAATCCAGGAAAACTAAACGAGGGAGTTTCTCATTCGGGAGAGACGTCCCCAGAGCAGAGGCTGTCGAAGTCCAAGGCATCGCCGCCGCACTCCCCGGTTAAGATCCTTTTGAGGAAAGACACTGCTGACGAGGACTCGGAACACTTTGGCGCTCTCCGTCGACCGTGGATACGGGTGAAGAAAAACTGGTTCCAGGATAGAGTACTCGTGATGGCCAAACGTTACTATAAAGTTTACACTGACTTTGGCCTCAATACCCAGTTTATGGTGCGCATTCTCACGGTATTAGATACCGGTGCAGGTCCGAACTTTCCTCCTGCCACCACTTATGCTGAGCGTATTCGCCAGAGAGCGACACCCGAGGTCACTGAAGCAAATGGCAACCCCGTTAACAAAGGTGGAAACAATCGACTTATTTGTGCATTTCGGAACCTCTGTGGTCAAGCTCGACTTCATGGTACGTCGTTAATTGGCTGCGCCAGTTATTTTAGGATGTGATTCCTGCGACAGATTCGTCGACGCGATTAGGCCCCGCCTCAGGCATGTGGAATTCGAAGACAGCTCATCCGTTCCGATACTCCTTCATCCACCTAAGCGTGCAGCGAAGAAGCAAGTTTCAATACCTGCTGCTCAGGAACCTCCGCTCCTGACTCATGAGTCCATAAAACTTCGTATTGCAGCGTCTGTGTGCTTCTTACCAGAATCCCAAGTAATAATGCAGGTCAACTCCCGAAAACACGGTCTTCGGGTTATTCAACCAATTCCATCTTTGACCGAGAAGAATCTTCTCACCGTCGAAAACGGCGTGGCACAGGTTACACTGGATACTCCGTTTCGGATACTTGTGGCCAATCTTGAAAAGAGGCCCCGGTACCTGGTGAAGAACCAAGTCATTGGATCGGTCGAACCGCACCCGATGGCGATGCTCCCGACCCGAATGACGGCTGCCGAGGTTCTCGGTTTGGTTTCCGCGAAATGGGGTAACAATCTGAGATAACCCGACTTTCCGTATAAGGAGGAGGAAGATACTGCCGTTTCAATGGAGAAATTGCCAAGTGACCCGGAAACCGCACCTGCATTCGATACGGAGAAACATGGCCCTACGAGCTATGAACGGATTGACCCCTTGAAGGCTCGTGAGGAGCTAGATCTCAACCGTGTGCTGGAATCACACAGTGAACGCCTGGGAGACGTGTTAGGGAAAATTACCTCAATGTGGGATGGATCTCTTGGTAAGATAAATAGAACGGAACACCGGATTGACTTTTTACCAGACACGCGACCTGTTTTGAAACGCCCTTACAGGGCAGGCCCGAGGCTCGAAAATAAGAACCGTTCCAAGCAGACAAGATGCTTCGCGCAAGCATTATTTAGCCCGTTCAGTCGCCCTAGGCATCCCTAGTTGTATTGCCATTCAAGGCCGTCCGAACCTGGAGGTTCTGTGTCGACAACCGCCGGCTCAATGCAGTGACGATCAGTGACACGTATCCCATTCCTCGTATGGACGAGTGCATCGAATCGCTCGAAAACGCACCCGTGTTCACGGCATTGAACGCCAATTTGGGATATTGGCAAGTCTCCGTAAGGGAAGAAGACCGCGATAAGACCGTGGGTGTGCACTTTACCTTGTACACGGGTAATACCTTACTGAGGTCGTTAATGAACATATCCGACCCGTCGGGATGCCTCATGCGATGGAGGCTTCGCTTAGCGGAATGCGATTTTCAAGTGGTATGTAAAAAGGCGACGCTGAACATGCAAGGCGACGCACTGTCGATATTACCCACTACTGGAGAAGCCCGCTTCTCCAGAGATGATGAAATTTTTCGTCTCGTTGCTGACGAGGTGGATACGCATGATCCGGAAGTGGAACAAGATCTATGGCCCGAAGATTAAGAATTCGACGATGAATTGGACGAACTACTCGTTGCAAACGATAATGAGGCTTAACAGTCCCTACCGAGAAATTTTGTCCCTACCGAGAAATTTTGTCCCAGTAACACCGGAGGAAATGATCCGAGAACAACACGGCGACCCGTTCTGCGTGCGCATTCGTGCCCGTTTAAACGATGGTGCAGTCTTCCGATTTGAAGTAAACGACATCGGCTATCTCGTAGGGACGATCGAGTGTAACCTACCATTCGTGGTGCCTCACATGCTACAGACGCGGATACTTCAACTGTCGCATTCTGCGTCTCCACGCAGGTGGAAGAAAATCATACGTAACCCTGAGAAGGGACTTCTACTGGCCTTCCATGGCGGTCGATTGCTACGTAATAGTGCGGTTCTGCACTGAGTGCGCGAAAAACCAGGATGAAATCAGGAAGAACCCAAAGAAAATGAGGCTATTCTAAGCAAGGCCGCCCCTCGAGTTTCTCGCAATCAATGTACTCGGACCACTCCTGACGGCCATGAGAGGCCACAAGTTTTTACTCGTTATTACGGATCGTTTCTCGAAACTGTTTCGGAGTATCTTTCTGAAGACGATCACTGCTTTCACGGTAGCCCAGGCCTTCGTAAAGCACTAGATCTTCGTCTACGGTCCGCCAGTTCAGGTGCTCTCCGATAAAGAGAAACAGTTTACATCGCGATTTTCCCAGGATGTATGCAGCATCCTGGACATGAAGAACCTCTTCATCAAAAACTACCACCCCCAGTATAATGGGCAAGTCGAACGGTTAAGCCAGACTATGTTAGCATCTCTCCGTTCTTACGTTGCTAATCACCGAAAGACATGGAATCTGTACACGGACGCGGTGATATTCGCCTACAACACGAAGTTATACACAACTACCGGTGTTTAAGCGTTTGAGTGAGGACTCTCCTGTACGCCCACACTTTTGGCGTTGAAATCACAGCCTACGCTGGGTACTTCCTTACTGTGGGGGACTACCGCGAGAAATAGAAGCATTGACTAACCAAAATTGGTACCAGCCACTCGTCCGTCCTTGGGAAAGTCTCAAGCTGCTTACAAGCGTGATTTTGATGCACTCTTGTGAGGAAGGAAAACGTTACCAATTAGGGCCTGCAACTACGTTTCTGAACGAAGACAGCATTATAACCCTGAAAAGTAGAAACACCATAAGCTTTCGCCCACGGAAGATAAACCGTTCAAGGTAATTTTCGTCAGGGAGGACACAGTGGTACTCGAAATAAAATACAGAAATAAGCGAAACTTTCAAGACCGCGTAGTGTCGGCCCCACCACCCTCGTCTGAGGTAGTATCAGCACCTGCCAGCCCCGTTTATGGAATCAACAACCCCCGAGACTATCGTGGTGTATGGCCCTTTCTTTCAACCACACCCGAACCGGGGACTGTCAGACCTCCCGATGGAATCAGACAAACCAATGACATCGGAACATACTCCTGGCCAGAATGGACAGTAAAAAACCCAGCTCGCTCGTGGGGACGCTACCGGCGCTGCGCGACACTCAATCCCAACCCCACCGCTCCGGCTAAGGAGGAGGAGGAGGTCACTTTTGCTGAACTTAAATCGCCATCACAACGTAAGAAGACACCCGTCGTACAGGGAAGGCTGTTTCCACACCGTATATCCCGCCAAACAAGCCCCAACAGTCGCAGGAACCCAGCGCGCCTGGTTTGTCAGGCAGTAGTAAGAGAAGGAGAGCCACGTCATAAGCGGCGGATATACACGCAGAAGAAGGCAAAACAATCTCATCCTCCCTCAAGGCGAGCCATGGTCGTATGATGGTTCCAGCGCAGCTGGGAGACAAAGAACTAACCCAGTTGAGGACGGATCCAAAGAATCGGTCGCACGTGCCTAACGCAACGGCGGAGCGGCACTGTAACCAACAATTGGATGCGGGATGACATCCCCGGTACCAAGGGAGGAGAGCATCGCGAGGCCACGCGTGGTTGAGCAAGTTCCGAGCGTCTTGGTAGACCCTGGCATCGTCTCCAGAATGAAACCAGTCACCCGAAATGATGGTCGCTGCATGGACGGTGAGGACAAGCCACTGAGGGCGGAAATTCTCTTAGTAGTGGGTGCGGCACGCGCTGCTCCTGGCATTGCTGGAGGCCCCGCAAAGAACCCAAAGTCGCCGGAAGTAGCCGTTCAAACCAAATCGTCAAGGCGCCGCCACTTGGCACGTGCCGCGAAAAGCACCCTGTCAGGGGAGGCAGAACGTCCCACGGCGTGCCACGGCCACACGCCGGTAGAGTCACGTTCAAGCACGGAGAGCGCTCGCGGCGCTGCACCACTCGCATCGCAACGTGGGTAGGCCGCGACGAGCTCGTCAAAACTACCGTCGAAACGGGTCGAAGAACGCAGACTTGCGGTACGCCAACCATCACCTCCACCTCCACGGAGGATTACTCGGTCAACCGCGACGCGCTAAGCAACACCTGAGTCGAGAAATTCACCTTAGCAGGACCATGGACGCGCAGCGGTAACGACAATTCGGTAAGGCTGGCAGGTGTATGCACAGGAGTACTTTGTCGACTGAATCGTCGGGCATTCCAGAAATCAAGAGGTTATACTTCGCTACCACGTCCGTCTGAACGGGTATGATCCTGCTCAGGACAACGCCGAGCCGATCAAACATCTCCCACGTTCAAATGTGGTACAATATTACCGTCGAACGGAAACAGCACCTCCAATGACTCTGGTAAATGCCCAAGTGGTATGATGGAACCGTGAAAACGGAAGAGTTGAGAAATACACGTCATGGACGGGAAGAAGTCACCGCTCGCACGTTGATAATCCGACCGCGGTCGTGTCTATGATTCGCGAACAAACCCCAAAGAGGTTTTCGCACAGCTTTGCGGACGTCATATGGCAAGCATGGTTTTCTCTTTTGGAAGGGTTTGCATTTCCGCGCGCACCGCGTAAGTAGCCGGTTCACTACCGAGGACTACAAGAACACGTTTTAGAAGGAAGAAACCCACAAGCAGGTGGTTTATTTGATACTTTTTGGACCCAGTCTTACTAATTGTCGTCACTTCCCTCATTCGAAGGGTTTAACCCGCCAAGGCGTTGGACAATGGCTTCCGGCATTGCAGAAAAATCGCCGGTCGCCGTATCGGTGCCCAACCCGACCTCTCTGAGGATCTGTGCGATCACCACCACGAGATTCTCACCAGTCTGGGGAGTACTCCAGGCAGTAGCTGTGGAATTAGGAGCAGCCAAAGCCGACAATGAAGCCTCAGCAGTGGTCTCAAACTACAATGGAACAAATTAGTCATCTTCCGGAGGAGTGCCGACAACCATCCCGTCGTCATCACCGCCCACCGTGTCGGGTTCATTGCCCAACATGGGCTCGCTTTCCCCGCTTGAGCGGTAGTAATTGTCTTAATGGACGAACCCAATTGGGTGGCCGATTGGGATCTTTCTCGAAGCATTCCGGAGTTCGGCCGCTTTGCTAGCGGAAATCTCCAGTTGTTCCCACAGATCAAAATAGACGAAGTCTCTCGCCAATGCAGTATTGCGCCCTATGCCTGGGCCATGTCCCCCACCACCGATGAGCCAGCCACTCTGCCTGATCGAGACCATTTTCCAGTCAATACTGTCGATATACTCGAGGAGCTCGAGGATTTCTCGGTGTTAGTCTGACCGCCAAGGGGGATAGTGAGATCCAGTTCACGGATACTAGCCCGCATGCGTGGAGGAAGAAACCACAGTCGGTAATGGCCATAGGCCTCTCTGAGGGTATATGCCGCAGCGCGGACAGCCCATTTGGTAACGACCACCCACCGAATCACACTACACGCATCAGTGAGAAGATATGACCCTAAATAGGTGAAGACGGTAGGGAACTCGAAATAACACCGCCGGCATGCCTCAAGCTGAACCCATCAGGGTGGCAGAGGGACATACCGACCTTGTCGGTGAGCGAGAGCAATGCCCTCCACTTCCAAGTTTTGATACGGAACGAAGTACCCGAACTGGGAACTGCAGCGACGTTCAAAGCGGATGAATTCATGGAGGAAGGAGGATAGGTAACGATTCGCTAGGTAGCGGAATCCGTCCTAGATGATCGGTCTTTGGCAACACATGGCTTTTTGCTGGACACCTGGGAGTCCTGGTCAAAGAAAAAATCTCTAACGCCGACAGCCGGTCGCAATAGCTCATTTTCCCGCGAGTGCGGTAGTGCTTGATATCGAACCTCATCTCTTGCGGGATGAGGAACTCAAACGGAACCAAGTTTTGCCATGGGTATCCAATCCGCACGAGTGGGGCATAAGCCGGAGCTCAGGACTCGTCCGTATATCGGAGCACCTGGTGTGCATGCAGGGCAACGCGCGGGCGCCAATCTCACGAAGTGGTGACGATAGCCGGAGGCTTATCGAAGAGATGCTCGCGGCCATTGACATACTGAGAAATCAGCTCGTCGGCGAACACCGAGATCGGGTTGAACCAAGGCACAAACCGGAGGCGCATTCCCTCTTGCCAGTTATTTGGATGGCGCCTCACAAGGGAGTCCTAGTATGGCCAAGTGCCGCGCGTCCCAGAGCCGGTGGACGCCGCAAATTGGGAAGGAATTGCCACCGTCCCGGACGGTTGCCTCCGGTCCGCACCAGTCTGTTGCCCTCCTTGTAGTAACGGCACGTTACTACGAATCCGGTGAGTCTCCCGGTGGAGGGTTGTTGGTTCCCACTCATGTTGAGATCGACGACAAGAGTCGGAGAAGGAAGGTCGTTGGTACCCGAGGTGTCCGGAAAGGGCGTTCAAGCGATGGTACCTGCGAGTGCAAGACTGCGAGCTGGTGGCGAAAGAGATTTTTCCGGCAAGCCGGACGAAAGCGCGCTTTTATCCTCCATGTTGGCCGCCATCGCTTCCCTCTTCGAGGTAATACTTCCACCTGAAAAAGGGGACGTGTGGTGCAACACCCACAGGATGAGGTTTCTAACTACTTATTCGTATTCTGACAAGTCAGTCGATCGTTCTTAGTACAAGTAAATGAATAGTAACAACCACTGTAGCGGGGAGGACACGTGGATTGCGAATTAGTCAGGAGGCTGGCCACATACACGTGGAACGGGCGCCAGGGCGCGTGGGCAATTACCACTGGACGTGGGCCTAGTTTAGTCAGTTTATTTACTTAGTGTTGGAGCGAGCTCACGACGTAGCTCGGCGGCGACCTCGCCACCGTGAAAAGTAAAGTTTCCCCAGTCAGGGTTTGCTCTAGACTTCTCCCCTTTCGGCGGTCATCGACTCTATGAAGGAGAGAGGCTCCATAGCTTACGGGTTGTCTATCCTCCCTGCGTCTTCGAAAGGAACCCATCTGCAGGAGTAATTTTCGCTTGTGTAACGCTCGTCCCTGTACAGGGTTATCCCCGCTGTTTACCGTATCTTTTCCAACTCTTTTTCTCTTCCGTCTCTCCATTCCCGGCTCTCGCGGATTCCCTTTTCCATTTTCCCATTTTTGTGGACACAGGCCTCTTGCGAGGATACATTAACCCATACACACGTGGTGGCCCACCGATTCTTTGCTCAAATTACTACGCTCCCTTGTGACAGCTTGGCCTTGGCTTACACACGATTTCGTCGTGCCTTGCCAGAGAGTCTCTGTCTGCTGGATGCTCTCCTAGGGAAGAAGATCTCGGACGTCTTCGTTGTGGTTTTTCGCATCTGGCGTTGCACTACGCTTACAGTGTAGTCATCAACTGCGAAGCAGGGTATTTCCTCGTCATCGACGGCTAACTCTTCCGCTGTGGTGGGTAGGCGAGAAAAAGCGTCGGCTTGTGTATTGCTATTGCCCTTTTTGTAGGCTACGTCGAAGTCGAACTCTCCAACACGCTGTCTCCAACGCATTAAGCGGCTAAAAGACTCCAGTACGGAGAGTAGCCATCTAAATGATGAGTGATCCATGTAAAAGATGAAATGAGTACCCATGAGAGAAAGGCATAGTGTGAATAAAGCCCATACTACGGCAAGAAGTTCCCTCTCCGAAACGGAGTAATTCTTCTCATGCACTTTCAACGGACGGGACCAGTATCCAATGGGCTTGCATTCCCCCTCTGGGGTGGCTGGAAACAAGGTACAGCCTACCTGGTAGTCACTAGAATCCATGTTCATGGTATATGAAAGTCTCGGTTTCCGTAGTGAAAACATTGGTGCCGTGGTTAAAACCACTTTGAGATAGTTAAAGGCTTCCGTCTGAGTAGACTTTAATGGATCCAGCTTGAGCGGTTGAACCTTCCGCATAAGTGCGTTTTTAGGTGCCGCGATGTCCGCAAAGTTGGGAATAAAATGTCTATAGACGTTGAACAATCCTAGAAAGGATCTCAGTTCGTTCTTGGTAGTCATATCCTTGGCCTGTTTTAGCGACTTCACGCGAGCCTCCTTGACCATGACACGTCCTGGACGGAATATATGACCCAGATACTTGATAATATCCATGAATAATTCGCACTTCTTCAGCTTGAGTGTCACTCTGGCATCCTGGAACGTGGTCATTATATCTCTCACATGTGTGAGATCCAGATTATCTGAGAATACTATATTGTCTTCAAGGTAGACGAGACAAGTACGTCACTTGAAGCGGGCCAGTTGGGTATCATTAGCACGCTGAAAAGTAGCGGTAGAATTTGTTAAACAAAACGGCATCAGTTTGAAACGGTACAGTCTAGAATGGCAGACACACTCTGTCTTGTACCGATCCTGTTTCCTCACTGGCACTTGCCAGCATCCCCAATTACCATCCAATGCCGTGAAAACGGTATCATTTCAGAGAGAATCGATGTATTCATCCATACGTGTAATAGGGTACACTTTTTCGACGGTAACACCGTTTAGGGGACGATACTCGATGCAAAAGCGCCTGGAACCATCCGGTTTCGGAGCCAGTATCACGTCGGTGTTCTCGGAATGGTAGTTTAGTATGCCAGAACGCTAGTTGCGAAAGGAATGTGGCGTGCAGCACCTAGAGCTTTGAAGTCAATGACAGAGGGGAGGTGTTGGTTGTTGACCTAGTGCTGTCACTGAAACCAAAAGTGCAGGGGAGCATGGGCTGTTTTGGAGTGTGCTGCTGGAAAAGCGCATATGCGCGTTTGTGCAAACTCAACGTAAAACTGGCTTCTGATTGGCTACTGCAAATGTGCACATGCAACGTAGTGTGTACAAGTGTTATGGCACTACTGGGTTGTTCTGGGCTACACGTGTGTAGCTAGCACAGATGGTATGCTGGACAGTATGCATAGTTATGTACGTGGACATGTTGAACACATTGATGCAACTTGGTGCGCTATGGTGATTGGTCAGGTACCGTGATGAGGAGTACACGAACACTGTGGTAATGTGTTGTGGGAACTTGGGGCATTGAGTGAATTTGTGGTTACGTGGTATTTGGTGAGTGGAGCATACACATTACGGCAGTGTGTACGGTTTGCAGTATGTTGCCACAATGTGAATTTGTGCATGGTCATCGTTATGTGTTTGCACGTAACTTGTTGAGTAGGCACGTAACTTGTTGTGCACTGTTGTGCACCGTTGTGCATTGTTAGTTGTAAGCTGTCATGAATTGTGGCAGTGTTACCATGTTATGTCAGATGATTAGTGTGTCGATGTTCTCGGAATGCTAGTTTAGTATGCTAGATCGCTAGTTGTGAAAATAAAAGTCCGACAAAACTAGCATTTTTGCAGTGTGCGCTAGTTGGCAAGGAATTTTTCTTGGAAAAAACGTTTCCGTTCAATGCAGTTCAAACTTCACCTACTGAATTTGAAGGCTAGTTTGCAGCTCCCCTGCTATGGTTCGTAACTATACATTCCCCACAATCGTCAGAAACACTCTAAAAAATTACGAACCCACCACTAGCGCTTCCCCATTCCAACCCTGCATTAGGACCATGAGTCCCATTTTCCCTAAATTTCAAGTTGAAGAACTCCAACCAACCACTTTCCCCATTGTCGTACACACTCCTAGCCTCAAAGCGGCTCCCAACCCCTCCCAGCCTTTTCCCCTCCTGCTCCTCCAGTACGCGTTCCGTCTCTCGCCCAGCCGCCGCCGCACTACCGAAACCAACCAGTGGCGCTTCACTCGGAAGCTGCCGTGGCAGACACACTTTTTTATCCACGTCCACCATCACACACTTGTCTTCCGCCTCTTCTTCAGCCGCCGCCCCTCAATCTTCCCAACACACCCGAAGCCACCGCGAGACCTCTGTGATACCGGTGACCCTTTTCGTCTCCACTCTTTTCTCCCAACTTCTTCTTCTCTCAACAACGCCCCTAATTCGAAGAGCAACTTGCATACCTTCCCCACGTGCTCCACTTGCTCCGGCCGCACCCCAACAGGACCTTTCAGGCCCATAATCTCCCTCCTTAGCTTCAACATTTCCCTTGCAACGCACCACCATGGCACTCACACTCCTAACAGTGCCCCTTCCAACCAACTTCATCCTTTTCCGAGTCCGCGAAATGAAATCCATTGGCACTCCAGTCTGCGACACACACCGAACAACCCCTTTCATCTCACCCACAATCTCAGAGATCCATTCGTCTCTATGTTTCTTCAGAGTATTTCCCAGACTTCTCAACCACTCCTCCCTCTCCGCAGCAAACTTCCTCCCCGGTCCTCCATCCCCTCCTCCCCAATCACCACCACCCCCCCTCTCCATCCTGATTTTCTTCCATCTGCCTAAAAAAAATTTGTATTCACCCTCTTCCTTCTTCCACTGCGGCATATCTTGCACCTCCGTCTAGCGAGGCATAAAATTCAGCTGTTCGTCTTATACGTACCCATTAGACATAGAAGATATTGATTGCGTCCAGCTATAAGCAAGATAACAGCAAACGAGATGTACGAAACACCTTTAACGCTTATGACCAATTTACACAGCCGTGAAACTGTCGGTCATACACCTACTTGCGGCGCAAGACCATTTGTATCCAATTCTTTCCTACTCCGATTTCTCTCCAGCTCATTTTTTCCGAACATTTTCAACACTTTTCCTCTTTCGTTCAGTACCATAGCCAAGTATAGCCCCCGTTGCTCCAAAAATACTACAAATTCACATTTTTATCCTTCTTCTAACCCAATCTCTTCTCATAAACAAAACCTCCAACATTATCTCCTGTGATGCTTTTATGCTCTTTTCTTCTGTAGGATAGTGGGCAATGAGCGCTCACTCCTAAGGCCTCGATGGTAGCTTTGCAGAGCGGTCCACGTAGGAGGAGGATGACGGCGACACCTCTGGTACGGAGGTACAATGGGCGGACACTAACTATGCACTCGTACAGGACGGAAGGCGCAGTAGTGGCGGCTTGAAGACCTAGAGGCAGCAAAACGGCAAGCTTGGGGGCTAGTCGTGACCAAGAGGGTGTCTGTTTTACAACATGAGGGGAGGCGCTGCTCGAGGTGCTTAAGTATCTGCACCGAGGCGCCTCTACCCTGTGACACTGTAATGTGCCCTATCCTATATCTACAGTGGGTCCTAATGGCTAATCTAATGAAATACAATAATAAAAAGGTCCCCTGGCAATCGCGCAGGCGTAGCGCCACCTCTTCTGGCCCATACACGTGTTATACGTCCATGATGGTCTCTCAGCTTGCTCGTCCTCAGGATTCGCTTTCCCACATCGTCCCCTTCTTAAGCTTGAACTTCTCGGTTAAGCCTGAATCCTCTGCAGTACGAGTGTCCTATTAGGTCGACTACCGTCACCGTCCTCTATTCTGGCCATATGGCGAATTCGTCCGCTGGTGCGTCAGGTCCGAGATGGACTCCTGGTAAGCGCTTCGACCACACCGCGGGGCGGACGCGCTCGAACCGTGAGGTTACGATCCCATGGTCCGTAGGGGAGTACGGAACCTCAATGGCGAATCAATTCTTCGACGCTCGCCGTTTCGAGGCCGTTCCGGACTTTCCGCGCCAGAGCAAAAATGCTCGTCCAGTTTCCTGGAAAAACCGTTGGTTGCATCAGCCGATGGACGTCCGTACGGGAGAGCGCACGCGTGAGATCGTCCCGGTGGACATTCCGTTCGTTCGTTGTCCAGAGGAAGTTGATTACCAGTGGCGACTGAATTTCCTTGTGGACGAACTAGACCGCAAGTTTCCGGCCAGCGTGGATGTCCAGCTCCCTCCAGTGGGTCACAATCCATTGGGTCTGATGTGCTTCCTTCCTCCATACGACCAGATATACTGGATGGCCAGTCGGGACTTCTGGGGCGACCTGGTGGAGCCAGACGCAAGGATTTGCAAGTCCCTTGGCTACTTCTTTTGCTGGCATAACGTCGAGTTTCATGATATGCCCGCAAGGGCACGACAGGGACTCTACGTGACCGTGCCGAAGTTTCCAGTGGACAACCAGTTCCATGAGTTCTGGAAGGTTTCCCCGCTCCTTATGGTCCCTACTCCTTCCATCTTCGCCTATCATGCGCGCGACATGCTGACCGTAAGGACTCTCCGTGTGGAACGAATCTGGCAGATAGCGTTCGTCGAGTGGGCGGTGTTTGTCCTTATGGCCTTCCTGCACACCGCGAGGTATGGGGTCCGTGGGAACGTTCGAAGCCAAGACTGGCGGGTATGGTCTAAGGACATTGGCATGCGCTGTCCTAAAGGTCGTGTATGTCCGCTTCCGGTGTCTCTCATCTGGTATTTCCGGAACTGCCTTGGGATTCAAAACATTGTCCGTGGGACAGAGTTCACCGTGGAGGACGCAGAAGGCCTACTGGATACCGTCCTTACGGTTGATTGGGATCAGACCCCTGGGTACCTCTAATATGACTATGAAAATTATTCCTTTAGGAATATTCCACGCCATCCACAGGGTCATGATGACGGTAAGGCTTATTTGTCCAAGCCGTTGAAGGAGAGTTTAGCGGTAGTGCCTCGTCGTAACCTGCCAGATTACTGGCCGAGGGGAGAGGGATTCACGTCCCAAAACTTCCTAGAGGACACAGTAATCCTTGCGTCCGAACAGGAGGAAGAGCTTCCAGTTGTTCCCGTTCGTCCAAACCTGGTAACGGATGAGGATGAAGCCAATTCGTTGTCCGGTCCTGGGATCATCGATGCTGCTGTTCCGCTGGGGGCCGATGCTCCCGAAGGTCCGTCTTCAGCGCAGGTGGCGCCGCGTTCCGATGGCTCGACACCTGCGGCGTCAATTGTCCCAGTGGTCAGTCCGTATAGCTCGGTCGACCAAGAGGATATGCCGTCAATCGCACCGTTGCCACCCGGTTTCGAACATACCAGTGGGCGTAATTCAAGCGGCAGGAGAACTTCGTAAGGTCGCGTCGTCCGTTGGTCTCAACGTTTCTGGGGACCTACAGGACTTGCTGAAGCGCGCACGCTCTTGGGCTCGCCGTGCGTCTCGGTACGCTACCCTGTTGGAACAGCACGAAAACATGAAAGGACTCCATTCCCAGGATTTTACAGGATAACGCGCAAATGCTGTCCATACAAGATCTTAGGAGACCTCGATGGCCAGTACGGTGTCAATCTGAGCGACGACAGTGCGTCTGAACGTTCGCCGTACAGCAGTCCAAAGGGCCCGCTTCACAAGCGTCAACGCGTAGAGGGTGTCGAGGATCTCAGTTCCAGTGGACGAGGCCCGGGTGCAGGAAATAACTTCAGTTTGGCCTGATGAGTCGCTCTTGAACCACGGGCCTTGACACATGAAACACATGTCCTTGACGTGAACCAAAGATCATTCGCCATAAAGGGCCAGTAGAAATGCTTCCGTAGGGACTGGTACATCCTCGTCCCTCCAGGGTGACCGGCCAGCCGGGGGTAATGGGCCAAGTAAAGGACTCGTGCCCTAAGGGACTTCGGAATGACCCTTTGGATCGCTCCGTCCAGAGGTGCTCTGCGAAAAAGCAGGCCGAATCGGTCTTAGTCAAATAGACAGCCGGGAGTCCCGACGAGGTCGCCCTGCTTCTTGCAGTAGTCGTCATCCTTCTGGGCCTGAGGGAGCTCATCGAGGGTGATTGGAAGGAGCTCCTTTTCCTCCGGCTGAACCGCATTGACCTCCAGGGTCTGGGCCTCGTTGGCTTCTTCCATAGGCCAGTCCACGAGATAAACCGTGTTCGGATCCACGTCTGGGTCATCGCATCTGACTCGACCTAACAGGTGGTCATCCTCTCGTTCTGACTCGTATTCTGCGAGGTCCGGAGTAGGTAAATCGTCATCCAACGGGGACTGATCAGTTCCGTCTGTCAGGATCCTAGAGAGGGCATCAGCGGCTTGATGATTGATACCCGGCCTATAGGCCACATCGAAATCGAACTCAGAGAGGCGGAATCTCCATCGGGCGAGCCTACTGGACGCATCTGTCATGTTCATCAGCCACCGCAAGGAATGATGATCTGTCCTAATGGTGAAACGAACTCCTTCCAAATAAGGACGTAGTGTCAGTACGGACCAGACGATGGCTAAGCACTCCTTCTCGGACGTGCTATAGTTCCGTTCTGGACTCGTCAGTGAGCGACTCCAATATCAAATTGGTCGATAGTCCTTCGGATATTCCTGCTCCTGGAGGAGCACACATCCAATCTGTACTTCAGACGCATCCGTATCAAGGATGTACGGTTTGTCCGGTTTGGGCAGGGCCAATATAGGAGGATTAAGAAGCTTATCCTTTAGGGTTTGGAAGGCTTCGTATTGCTCGTCCGTAAGGCAATCAAACTCCGATGGTGTCCCTTTCCTCAGCATATCGTTCAGCGGCGCAGCAATTTTCGCAAACCCTTGGACAAAGCAGCGATAGACATTACATAGACCTAAGAAGGAACGAAGCTCCGTGTGGGTCCTTGGCGGCTTGGCCTGGCGGATAGCGTCTGTCGTTCTAGAGGCTCTCTTAAGCCGTCCAGGCAAGACCACATGCCCAAGATAGTCCACAGAGGCCTGAAAGAAGAAGCACTTGGGTAGCTTCAATGTTATGCCGGCCTCTCGGAGAATCCTAAGGACTGTTCTCACGTGATTGAAGTGTTTCCCAATGGTCTTCGAGAAGATGATGACATCATCCAAGTAGACCACAGCGAATTTCCACTTAACCCTTGAGAGGATAATGTCCATTGCTCTCTGGAAAGTCGCAGGCGCGTTCATCAGACCAAAGGGCATTCGGGTAAACCTGAAGAGTCCTTTGTGGGTCGCAAATTTCGTCAGCGGCTTTGCTGCTTCGTCCAATGGTATCTGCCAATAACTCCAATTGGCGTCCAGGGTCGTAAAGACAGTCGCCTCTCCTAAAGAGTCAAGTCAGTCGTGCATACGGGGAATGGGATACGAATCCCGTTTGGTCATGGAATTCAATTTCCTGTAGTCGATGCAGAACCGTACCGATCCGTCCTTCTTGGCAACCAGGACAAACGGACTTGCCCATTCGGACTGGTGTGGAGGTGCCAGTTCGATGAAATTGGCCTTTCGCATCTTCTCCATTTGTTCGGCCACGATGGATCTGACCTTCAGACCTGTCCTATATGGGTGTTGGTACACAGGGTTTGCATCTTCCTTGAGGTCAATTCGGTGCTTGGTTGCACGAATTTCACCCAACCTGCCGGACCACATGGATTTGAAATCTCGAAGGAGTTCTATAACCTGAGGTCGGTAGGATTCAAATTCCTGGCCCATATGGACTTCCCCCTCCCAAGACTCGACGTCCTCGTCATTGTCGGGGGTTGAGTCGTCCAAATTGGTTTCCATAATGGCCACAGGAGCTGGCAGGGCGATGCCAACTACTGTTCTCCTAGGTAGCCGAACTGGTTGATCACGGAAATTACTGAGATTGACCATAAAGGGCTGACGAGGACGAAGGTCCATTACTCCATTGGCCATAAGGGTGAGTTGACGCCGAATCGTCTTCGGATGATTCTGAAGCGTCAACAGACCAGAGGATTCGCACTGTGCCCAAGCGGTGGTCTGAGTCATCGGTGGTATCACTACCGCTTTTGTGAGTCTGACCTTGTTGGATACGGTGTTTGTGGCCAGTGGAGGCCGTCGTGGGTTAGCGTCTGGTCCCGGTTTGGAACCTACCAAAGCCACTGGAGGTGCGCGATTAAACCCGACTTTTCGAAGGCCCGGATAAATGGCCTTCACGTAACGGTCGATGAAAGAAGTCCCGAGGATGCATTCCGCGCCCAAATTGGGACAAACGAGGAACCAAGTGCGGACTTTTAGGTTGCCCAATTGGACAAACAATGGTATGATTCCTTTAATGGCCATGGGACGGCGTGATGCATCTGTGATCCTGCGGGTCTTCCTCATCTTAACCTTGTCTTCCCAACCATATGGTAAGACCTTTGGATGTACCAGGTTTGGTCCAGCACCGGTATCCAGCACGCTCGTAACTACTCGGGCGTGAGAGGTGCGGAGTGCTTTGGTCATTCGAACCTTGTAGTTCTCTTTCCTGAGGACACAAACTGGGTCCTAGTCATCCGATGACGGCTCTTCCAAGTCTTCAATCCAATCGTCCACTGGTTGGTCAGACTCCGAAGGACTTGAGGAGGTGATGCCCACTGACTCCTGTGGTCCAACGGGGTTGAGGCTAGGATCCTCAGAGGGGCGGTTCGCCTCGGTCCGCTCTTCTACTCGTTTTCCCGTTCCGTCTCTCCATGACGTTCCAATGGAACGCCCTCGCCTTGTACCTGAGGAATCGGTTCCACGTCGGTGGTATCGATAGCGTTGACCTGTTGCGGACGGAACGTCTCGCGAGGGGTAGCGTATCGACTAGACCTTGGGGACTGCGAACTCTTTTGGTATGGGCGAGTGTACATTCCTCCGTACTTCCTCGCCTGGAAGTTCTCATCCCTTCTGGCCAACAGGTTCTTGCGAACGTCTTCTTGCATGAACTTCATGCAGTCACACGGTCTCGCCGTAGACAGACAAATGAAGCATGCCCCTGACCGGGTGAAAACGTCCTTCCTTGGTTGGACACTAGTGTACCTCGGCGCGGTCTGTCCAGATGGAGTGCTCGTTCCGGTGGTCGGTATAGATGGGGCACCAGACGGAACAGAAGAAAAAGACACCGCGAGGATATCTCCCTCTTCCGAGTGCATGGGGCCAACGGACTCGCTTTCAGAGGAATTGACCATATGGACTTTAGATCTTTTCCGCAACGGAGAGGCTCTGCCTCTGGCATCCATGTCCGCAGCCCGACGAGACGTCCTATAGGTTTTGCCATAACCTTCAGCATACGTGACCAGCTGGCGGAAGGAGAGCTTCTGATGGTCCGTGTGGTGATTCCGCACATGCGTCCTAATGGCCGGAAGCAGCCCAGCGATGAAATGCTGCTTGAGTCGACCTTCGGAATACACATTTCCACAACGGTAAGCCTTCTTCCAAAGTTGGTCAGCAAAATCCGACTCGGTTATGTTCGTGCTCTGCCTAAAGGAGATCACGTCCTGATGGGCATCCATAATGACATCATCAGTGGCATAAGTGTCTAGTAGGTAGTGAACCACCTCCGGATATGACCTGAGGAGCTCCCTGTCGGTCGCATCAATCGGGTCATTAGTCCCAGAAATCTTCGCTATCACATGGTCACGCGCCTGTCTACTGAGGAAAAACTGAAACAGGTACAGAGCGGCACCCTCGTGGACGCCGTTCTGATCGCAGGCCGTACGGAATTGAATCAAGAACCTGAGGACGGTGATCCGGTCAGCACCCGGGAACTTGTCCGTAAGGGTGAGCTGCATCCGTTTGGCCCACTTGGTGATCTTGCGGGCCACCGAACCGGAATACCGTTTGGACTTATCAACCAGGCGGTATGTCCGATAATCCAGAACTTTCTGGAAAAGTTCGTTCGTGGTGGTCAGCGGTTTGAGGCGTCGAACAGCTGCCTCATCCGCGTCCGAATCGGTTGAAGACGATGAGTCCGAACTGGAATCTTCATCGCTATCGTCCGAATGGTCTCCCCTTTTTCTCGACTTCTTATCTCTTTTCTTACTTCTCTTCTTCCTACGGTCAACACTTCGTCTGTCCAATGGAGCGATATCCTCATCGCCGAATCCACTGGGCCTACGGGGCTGCTGGGACCCCTGGTACCTCCTGGGTGGTGCATCCATTAGGCCTACTTGCCGGGGAGGCTCTCTTCCACTCCCTGAGTGCACGGCCATTTGGTCTTCCTGTATATCGATCCGGCGAAGGGCTGGCAAGGCAGCTACTCCCGGAGGTTCGGAGTATGGTTTCCACACAGAGGCCGATAGATTACTTTGATTAGTGGCCCGAAGGGCCGAGGGGCCTACCTGGCGTGTGACCTCCATCTGGATAGCCGAGGCCATTGCATCGACAAAGGTGCTCGATTCCAGGACCTTTGGGATCAGGCGATGAATCTGTTGCTCAATCATCCCCTCCAAGACCATTGGTACGCGAGTATCCAAAAGGGTCTGAACATACTCTTCACAGAGTTTTCTCAGCTGTGGCCAAAGGACGTCAGCGAGACCTTTAAAAAGGTCTTCCCTGACACTCGGGGCGACTTCCACTGGGTCCTGCGTCGGCGTGGCCAGCTGGGAATTGATCCTGTCCAAGCGGGTACGAAGACGAGAGGCCAAACTGGGCTCTCTACCTATCAGTTCGGGGTTATCAAGGGAGGTCATTGGGCGTCCCTGAGGATGGCCACGTGTGCTCCGACGATCACTGATCGCATCAGCCGTAAGGCCAATGGTTTCGGGAACCGTCGTAGTTCCACTGGGGCCTGCTTGGGGAGCCCGAGAGTCATCTTTCTGAAGGTTATCGGTATCCATGGGGCGGTTGTTTTCTTGTACCAGTCCGTCGGTCCAGATTCTGCGCGGTAGAATCCTATGGTAAACTTCTTTCCTGAAAAGGTCCACTGATCGTCCTAGAGGATTCTAAGTCGGGAGAGCAAATGTAGGATAGTGAGCCATGAGCGCTCACTCCTAAGGCCTCGATGGTAGCTTTGCAGAGCGGTCCACGTAGGAGGAGGATGATGGCGACACCTCTGAAACGGAGGTACAATGGGCGGACACTAACTATGCACTCCTACAGGACGGAAGGCGCAGTAGTGGCGGCTTGAAGACCTAGAGGCAAGAAAACGGCAACTTTGGGGGCTAGTCGTGACCAAGAGGGTGTCTGTTTTACAACATGAGGGGAGGCGCTGCTCGAGGTGCTTAAGTATCTGCACCGAGGCGCCTCTACCCTGTGGCACTGTAATGTACCCTATCCTATATCTACAGTGGGTCCTAATGGCCAATCTAATGAAATACAATAATAAAAAGGTCCCCTGGCAATCGCGCACGCGTAGCGCCACCTCTTCAGGCCCATACACGTGTTATACGTCCATGATGGTCTCTCAGCTTGCTCGTCCTCAGGATTCGCTTTCCCACATCTTCAACTATACATTGATAAAACTCTTCTTGCTTTAAACGTTGAATAGAAATGATCGGCTGTAGGGGGTCCATTCTTTTTGAGAGATTCGTAGGCAAGCTTTCTATCTGTTACATTGAAGTACTTTTTATATCTGTGCGAAAAGTGAAGTGGTCAATACTATTTTAGCGATTAAGGAGATTCGAATTTCATTGAATAAAGTCAAATTTATAGGTAGCAGGTTTTAGTTACAAACTATGGAGATCTACGGCAGGGAATTTCTAATATGTATTACTCGGCTAAGTAACATAGCTTAAGAATTCCCAGCAGTAGATGTTCATAAGCTGATCAGTTTTCTTGTCGGTCTCAGCACCCTTGTAGTACTCATGTTCTCCCATAGCTTTGTATGAACTATATGTCTGTAGAAGGTGGCTTCACAGGAGATCATCATCGCGCGGGGATCCATTTAAACGTTGAGTTAGACGCATCACTAGTGCTTGGCAGACCAATTTTATTGATACAACCGACGATGCAGAACGCGGAGAAAACGAATACTACCTTTCATTAGCTCGCGATGCGTAGAACGCGATCAGACAAACCATATGTGGTGATTTATCATTACACACATTTTGATTTTTGAACCCCGGGTGGCACATAAAGACCACAGACCTTCGTAAGCTACTGAAGCATGTAGTACGGGGGGCTGTGAAACCGACCCAAACGAGGGTTCGTTGTAGAATTCCCGCGTTACTGCTGCAACACGATATCAAGTAATAGTAGCACAAGCACACCAGATGCAGAGTTTCAGACACGATCGGGGCGGGGCGGCAGGGCCAAAAAAAATGTTTAATTTTTTGGGCAGCGGACCGATGTTCAGTGGCGCTTCATCAGCGCACCGATGAAGCGCCGCGACACCCGGGTCCGCTGTCCGGCGGGTGGTGTACACCGCCTGTCCTGAATGCGTTAGGAGGGATACAAAACCACCCTGACAAACTAATTTAGGTGTCTCACAAGCATTCGCTCCAATGCTCACTACACACACGTGACCAATTAATGGAGCCCCATATATGTGTTATTAGGGTCAAAGTCGTCAAGAAGAAGGTTTTAATCTCATGGCGACCCATCCTGTGAACGAATGAGTTGCATGATGTTTCGTGCGAGCATTCGTTCGCTGGAGTAATATTCAAAGGCGCCCGTGTCTCGCCTGCGGTTATACAGCATAATATGTCGGCCAAACGATACCCGCGCCGGACAATCGCCTCTGTAAAAGTTTTGTAGAACTGAGGTTACCCTATTAATATATATACATATAAGTATATATTGTTTCTTGATTTCTCGAAAGACCAGAATTCTTGCAGGAGGATTAAGATTTTCACACCCCTAAGAAGAGGTTTTTATTACATTCTTCGGAAGACACGACGTCTGGGCAATGACCAGACTTGCAATGGCGCTTCATCGGAGCATCGATGAAACCCCACTTCACCTCGGTCTAGGGTCGACGGCGTGAACGCAGAGAAGCGGGTTGCACACTAACTTCTGTGGTCCATACGTGGAGACAGCAGAGGCACATCAACTCCACCTTTATTCGTGATTGCGCGTGGAAAGCGGAAGAATTTACCGAAGTACTTCATCGGTGGCACGTGCTGCGACAAACAGGTGTCAAGGAAAGAGTGGAGACCCAGGGGGTACGGAACTAGGTTAATTTGGAGATAAACGCAATATTATAAGTTACGACTGGTAAAACGGTGGACCGGGATGTCATGGCGCTTCATCGGTGCACCGATGAAGCGCCACGCCACCCCATTTCGCTGTCCCAAAAAATCTTGATCTTCAATATATTTAAACGGAAGTCTAAGACAGCGGACGGGGGTGTCGGGGCGCTTCATCGGTGCACTGATGAAACGCCAAGACACCTTGGCGCACTGTGAACGGCACGTTGGCGGTCGCACGTATTCCAGCACCTCAGCGTCGGCACCTACAGCGCGTGAACAGCGGACCGGGGTCTCGTGGCGCTTCATCGGTGCACCGATGAAGCGCAACGCTACCTCGGTTCACTGTCCAGTCGATGCAGCAGTCAAAAAATTAAATTAATATTTTTCTGTGTGCGAGCGCGTTTCAGTGTGGCGTCGCGCTTCATCGGTGCACCGACAAAGCGCCAGGCCGCTCGGTCCGTTGTCTCAAAAAACGGTGTGAAATAAAACTTTCGCCGTCGGACAGCGATTGAGCATGGCGTTTTATTATTGCACCGAAGAAACCCCACGCCAGCTCAGTCTGCTATCCCACGTCACTCTGTGCAGGAAAATATTTTATTTATTTCTCTATTGTTGAAAACCTGTTATCCCTGTGCACTATACATAGTAGGAGCTTGACGAAACTTTGTAGCTGTCCCGTTAATATGCTCTAAACTTTAATATAGGCACGGTGTTAAGTTTGTTATAATATTAGGACGACACATATCCATGATGAAACACAAGGTAAGGAAAGGAATTGGAAAGTTCAACATAATATGCGATCTCTGGAGCTTTCTGCACAGTCGTAAACAACATTCGTAGTCATATAAACTGAGTGTACTCTTAATGCCATATCGCAAGCATAAAAGGAGACGGGAGTCAAGACGAACGAACCCGAGGTCCCCTCCCGAGCAGGGCTGGCTGTCAGCAAAGTAAGGGTTTCCCTGGACATCGGCACCGGCCCCAAGCGGATTGTCGCTTAATCAGTGTACCGATTGCTTTGTTTTTGCTCTATGCCGCTTTCCCATCACAATGGTGTTCAATTTTGTGATATAGAGAGGGAGTTGTGCCAGAGTCGGGATTCATCGCTAGTATAGATTAAATTCCACAACCGCTTGGTCGAATGTCGAGCCACTCTCTCTGAGACGGTTCTATCTAGTACTCCTTCGAAATTCGTGCTACATCCGTTTCAAAACAAAGTGACGCAGGTGGAACACAGTTTGGCGTTGTTGAAGTGCGGCTAATACGTGGTGACGGGCACTGACGCCTTTTCTTCCGAAGTTATTGCTTTATAATTCGCCACAACTTGGGGCATTTCCCTCATCATGAGAACACAATTCGGAGACATATGTCTGTCGTTGTAGCAAAGATAACAGATCAGTTTCGAGAGTACCTCGGCATTCCGGTTGTTCTGAAACTGTACCGTACGCGGATCCACCAATCCAGTTCTCTGGTAGCGATTATCAGCGAACTAGGATTGCGGACCACGAACTCGGGGGCGGTCTGCACAGAGCAGGTGGTCATCCCCTTGCAACGAGGGCTCTGTGGTCGACGGCAACTCCTTTGTCGGGAGTGAACCGAATTCATCGTGGGACAAATGAAGTTTATTAAACTCCTGACGAGTGTACACTTGCGGCAGTATAGAAACCGGCGACGGGGCGGCCTCAAGGTGTAAGGCCTTGGTTTTAACCCGGTTTCCGGAGCGAGCCCTTAGAGCGTCTCCTTTTGCTTTCGCGTACTGTACCAGTTAAAGATAAGTAACCTTCCTTTTGTCTTCACGTCGTTGAGAGACAAGGGGGCGAATAGCCTGATCCAATCCGTCGATAAGCATCGTGCAACGCTTGCTAGCGGTATAAACATTGCCACAGTTGTGGAGGGCTTTATGCAGTCGAACTGATACCTCGGTCTCCACTTTTTTCGGGCCTTGTTTCATGTCGCGTAACGCGAGGATAGCCTCTTAATGGCAGTTCTCCTAGCATAAGAGCGTAGAAGATATTGAACGGCTTCCGGCCAACAAGTTAACCCTCCTTCAGAGGCGCGTGATGAACCTCTGACATAGTTGAATTGATCTTCAGCGAGTCCACGTAAGAAGTACCTGGACCTCACTCCTGCACAGGTTGTTTGCCTCCTGAACAAATCGGGACAGAAAATCCAACACGACAATCGGGTCTTCCTCAGTGAAATACTGGTCACCGAACGACAAAGCCATTTTTTTGATGCAGTTTTTCCCCTTTCCCGTGCCGCGAGGTGTGCGATCCAAACTGGAATCCCCCAAACGGTAGTACCGGTAAGATGAAAGCCTCTTATACAAGGGATTGGTAGGCTTAAATTCTCTCAAACCTGAGTGCTTTCTCTCTTTCTGTCGGGTCCAAATCTCAGAACGGGTGGCGTCCGAGTGGCGCGATTGGGCCGAACGGGCAGGGTGCTCACCGTCATGTGACGAGTTTGATGAAGATGAGTCCGCAGAGTGGTTAGAGTGAACCGATGAAGGGGACGAATCCGAGTCGTAGTCCTTATGTTGCCTCTTCTTGGGGTGTTTCTTTCCGCTTTCGCCACGGCGTTCACGGCGTGAACCTTCCACCTTCGTGTGCATGGCCGGTTCGTCCACCAGGAGGGTCGATTCCAACGTCTCAGGACGGGCCAGGATGCGATTAAATTTCACATCCACGTCCTATGTAAAGCCAGAGTAACCGGATAAAGCCTCCAAGAGAGAGTTCGCATCCCTCCATAAAGTACGTAGATATTCTGATGCCCCTCCAATGAGAGCGGAGTCCACATTCACACGAAGAGCACCCACCTCGCTGGCGAAGGCAGCGTCGGAACAGTTCATTAAGGGGACCTGAGCCTACAGGGTTCTCACCTGTTATTCCAACTCGGGAACGAGCGCACCAGCACCCGCAGTGGCAGAAACGGAGCTCCTAAGCGGAGCGCACGACGGACCAGCAACTGGAGGCACCGATGACGGGGTGGACTGCTTCTTGGCTCCGAGTTTCCTTGATTCCTCCTGGTACAAACCGCGAACGCGGGGATTGGTCCGCGACTACTGATCTCGCCTTAGACGGGCTCGACTTCTTGCCGGATCCTATCGTCTTCCGAGGGTATAATAAATCAAGAACTGAAACAGTCCTTACAACCAAACAAATTAACCTCTAATGAGTGTCCCAAACTCAAAAGGGATATCAACAATCAGTCGATACTGCATAATACCTAATCCAATTGGAACAGAGCCGGCGATCGATAACACGTTATTATCAGTCAACGGCGCTGTAACCAGATAGCTTCTGAGTCCACACGCGACACCAAAGTCGGGAAGCCAGTTCTTCAACTGACCCATCCCGGGTAGGATGAAATTTCGGCTTCTAGGTCGGAAGACCAATTTGTGGTGCAAGAACCTGATAGGGAGAGGACACACGAAGGTGTTCGGGTCCTTCCTCCAGAGAGGGTAGCGCGGCGAACAGAGCAACCTGTGGTGAGTACGCTAGCCGGGTGTAAGACCGGGACTCACGGTCTCGACGAGCGAATAGGTGTATAATCCAAGAAGTCGGATCTATACGGCGACGGAGTCGGTGTCGACGTCACAGAAGTGGAACGGGAGCACACGGTAGTGGAGACACGGGCCGCGGCAGGCAAGACCACGATCAAAGCCAAGCTAGGAGAAAATGAGCGACAAAGGTATGCAGGGGAGCGATATCCGTACAATACGGGCGAGGAACACAAACACACACGTAGTTAAAAGAACACACCGACGGTGGACGTGCGGGAAGCTCCACGAGGTGGGTGACTAGTCCTCCGCAAGAAGTCGGCTCTTCGTGAGGAGTTTACTGAGTACCAGGGGTTTCTGAGAAAGAGCGGAACACTCGCTTGTTAGCGTTTACTTGACCGGGATGGTCCGAGATCACCAAACCATATACTATGGCGTCGGCCATCCAAATGTAAGATCGTGCACTAAATAATTTAAATTTTATCTAAAAACTTCCCTACGAGGGGTGCCATGCACACGCACACGTGTATTATTTGTACTTCTCTTGCAAAGGGAGCCATAGCCAGTTTGGATGCCATAATCCTGAACGAATGGTCCAATATCTTCTCATGTAGAGAGCCAAGTGCTACCATCACTAATGAGGTGTGTTCTCGGAAATGGAATTTCACATTCAAAAATGCTAGTTTCGGTGACCGAGTATCTGGTGACTTTTTCCAATTTTTTTCCGATATTTGGGTTGGATATGAAGAAATACGTATTTGGTGTGCTAGTTTGACATTCAAAATTTGCAGTTCTGGAAATTCCCCAGTTCCATAACTAGCATATTTGAAATTCTAAAACTGGCGAATGTCCAGAACTGCAAATTTTGAATGTCAAACTAGCACACCAAATACGTATTTCTTCATATCCAACCCAAATATCGGAAAAAAATTGGAAAAAGTCACCAGATAATCGGTCGCCAAAACTAGCATGTTTTAATGTGAAATTTCCTTTCCGAGAACACATAGTATGTGACTCGTGATAACTGCTAAGTACCGCAATGGCGTTATTCTACAAAGACGTCTGTTCTGTAGCCTTTCTTCCCACCAGGATATGGCGCCAGCACCATATAAGCCATAAAAGGTCCAATACCATTGACAGATGCAATGATACCAAATAGTTTCATGGACTGAGAGTTTGTCTTGAAAATCGAGTCCATAAAAAGTTCGAGTGCTCAATGACTGCTTAGAATTTTATCGGACAACACAGTAACAAATCCAAGAGCTTTTGGCGTCTTCTTTTCGAAGAAAAGCTCTATATTTTGGGCGTTGTCTAAGTACTTCCGCGCTGAGCAGAATGGGTCATCATCATATCGACATTTATGAGATATCGCTGTCATCCAACTGTTGTAAAGTGTGTGATATGGTATATATGGTGAGAAAAATTCGGTTGTTCGAGCGGCTGTACGAAGGTGCATCAGAATTTGGAAGGTCACCATCCCTTGGTAAGCCAAAATCTGAACTTGATGGTTTTGATCGTCAGTTAAATGACCCGGATTGCTAATTATGGAGTGAACAAATCCGTGTTTCATCGAAATATATTTACAGAGCTCTGTCTCATTTGAAATCTTATGGAGCCATTGCAGTCATAGAGCTTCTTCGTTCTTTTTCATCCCTTTTTGTTGAGGTTCTCGTTTTGGTTGTTGTTTAACAAAAGCATCCTTTCCTCCTTACTCCATATATAGTATGATCGCCTGGTGGTTCTGTTATATATGATATGACTGAATCCGAATTTAGATTCGATTGAATCCAGAAAGAGCTTTTCGACATGGAATCTAGATAGCTGTTCGAAGCTGGTAACTCGAATATGACACTCAAATTTATAATGTAGAATCTTACACACTGACAAAGAAATTTCAAGCGTTTGAAACATGCAATCATCTTCCAGAGAGCCAACAACATCTAGTTTTATGTACACAGTTTTACAGTTAGCTTTTGCCAACTCTTTTGACGGCATTCATATCATTGTTTTGGTAATCCTCCCTCAGTTGTTCAAGTAGGAAGTAAGAAACATTTTTATATAGACAGCAGCGTGAGCATCGTGCTGAACATAAGGTAGCCAAGGAAGTGACGGATCGCGGAGTGTTATGTGCAACCCAACTTAGGAATGCTGCAAATGTGTTCTGACAAACTAGATGTTCCAAACTGCCGACAACTTATTGCTAAGTCTGGTGAACATCTCCTGGCGTCAAAGAGTTTCTTGCCAGTAGCGAAAGTGCGGTGGAGGCTTAAAAAGCTGTTGGTTTTTTACTCGGAAACGCAGTAAAATAGAAGATTTGGGGATTTTCCATTGTTGTGCTCCAGTAACTGTTGTTATCATAGTTATTAGGCGTCAGAAAGGAGCAGAGCATAAAGATGGATGTTATGGTTCTATTGAAAATACATTGTGACGAAAGGACATTTGCATGTTTTCTGGAACGAAGAGGCATGGAAGTAGGACAGATATCTAATTCAAATTGCTTTTTTCTAGGGGAACCAGTTAATGTTGAATGCAATGTATTGGTACCAAAACGGTACTAACTTTCCCAGTGGCAGAAGCTACCAGCAGCATCTAGTTGCCGGGTAGTCTTCGTTCGTATTGCCTTTGTTGCTGTCACGGAATTGAGTTTTGTGACGTAAGCGTACCTACAAAACCGACAATTTACCAACATGCTTCTTGTCAGTGGCATACAAACACCGGTGGCACACACCACACGTGTATGACTTACAGTAACTATTTGAGGGGGAGGGTAAAGGCGTCTACACTGCACAGGAGTATTCTCGTCCCCCAACAGCGACTGAAGGAAAAGTGGATAAAATCACTGGGACTTCGACAATCTGAGTATACACCTTCATCTGAATCAGGAACACTTAACACCTCGAGTGCTTCGTCACCATCTTGGCGTGGCTGTATAGCACTGCCAGGTCTATCAGTACATCTTTTATTGAGGATGGAACTAACTTGTTCTGAATAAACCAAAACGGTTAGCCGCATGTTTTCTTTTAAGCAATGAAAAGAAAGTTACATGGGTTTTCAAGCTTCTGGTTTCGAATTTTGTTAAATTTGCTTCGGAACGTAGAGAGCCGAAATGGTTTAAAAGTTGGATATCTTCTATGCACATCTTTCTCAGATTCCTCTCCAGTGAGCTCTTTTTTGTGAACATCTCACGAATACGTTCAACTGCTGGAGAATCATCCGTTCGCCATGGGCGTTTTCTCGGTAGAGTCATCATGAGTATGGGATTCTGGAGATGGGGAGAAGCCTACAAACCTTTACACTAATTTCCAGGGCTGTTTATATAAGGTTGAAAGGCAGTTTAGTCTGTCGTCTTCTTAACCCTTCTGAGACTGAAAAGTTAAGTGTGTTGAAGTAGACATGACAGATCCATATGATTGGGTTTGAACCGAAACTCTTGGATGTCGACCTGCCATGTGTTCGCTTTGCTTATCTCTGTCTCAGAAGACATAAGCAAGCTAACGCCATTGGCAGTATCTGGATCAGAGGCGATGAGAGCCAATGACTCCGTCTATCGTGGTTTCTGTTGTCTCGTAAGAAGACGTCATTTTCACACCACCGCATACAGTGCACAACCCGAATTACGGCAGCAGTGGAACATGCTTCCACAACCAGAATTTGCACATGGAGCTCCAAGCGAAACCAATTCGTACCCGCCAAAACAGCTGGACCCCTCATCGTCCCTTTCGCTTTGTTACCCTTGCGTTATAGACATCTCAGGACCATCAAAGTCTCCCAGAACCCACATGATTGCAGCACCACCTTCTCTTAGTTGCATTCAAAACGGTGAACAAGATGAAGCGCTCCGAAACGCTGCCGAATGCACTCTACAGCGCGCAGGAGAAACCTATTGGAAAGCTAATGAGGAGGAAGAGTTTATGATGGGGGCTCTGGGAACCGAAGAGAAGAAGTCGTTGGCCAAAAACAATGCGTACTGCGCAAAGTGGGTGTCAGTCAGTGGCCTTCACTTGGCCAAGCCACACCTCATCAGAAGAACTTACGGTCACAAGAAAGAGATAGGCTTGTTCTACTTGTTTCTGAACTCTTCATTCCTGAATTGCATGCGAGCGTGGACGAGCAAAGAACTTATAGCAAGGGGAAGGCGAACCAAATCTCTTCGTATGGACGAATTATTGGCGTACATCGGACTAGAGCTCGCGACGTCGGTTCATCGCTTGAATAGACTCCATGACTACTGGTGCAATTCTGATCTGCTGGGTGTCCCGTTCTTCAAGAACGTTATGGGACGCGATACATTCAAGCACATTCGTAGCGCTGTGCGGACTTACGCTTCTTACGATCCTGATGTAGCTGTACTGGACCCGCTTTGGCACAGTCGCACTATTCTAGAGCACTTTGTGCGTAACACAGCTACTCTGGCCGTTCCCCTTGGGGTGAGCTCGTTGGATGAGAATACTATCCGCTGCAAGGGCCGCACCGCTGCTAGGTCATATATGAAGAGCAAACCCGTAAAGTTTGGGATTCGCTTTTACGCAGTGGTAGGCTGGTCTCACGCGTATTTGCATAGTTTGCAAGACAACGGTTCTGGTAATCAAACCAGTCAAACCCCTGTGCAAAGATATACCTCTTTGTTTCGAAACCTTCGTGGCGCCGTAGAAAGAAAGGTTGATGGTACATTAGTACCAAAATCAAAACCGTCGGCACTATGGTGTGCCCAAATGGCACACCAGGTGCAGCTGCATCCAACAGAAGGCCCAGGGAGGCTTATGGTTATGGACAATTTCTACACAAGACCCGTCCTAGCCAGACAATTGACACGTCTTAGTGACGGGGAGTGTAGGGTCTTGGGTACTGTGCGCTTTACGAACGTGGACGGCTTGAACCGTCCAGCGTTGAAGGAGGCTATTGAGAGCGTCAAGCATGCGTCAAGGGGAGAATGGCGCCTAGTCCAGGTATTGGAAATGGCTAACGGCACAACTTGTGTTGTAAGAATTGCATCTAATGCAGGTTTCATCGTATTCAAGGACAGATCAGTCGTAACATTTTACACAAATGATCTAGCAGATACACCAACTTCCCGGATTCAAATGCCAGACGAGCACGCAATAATGTGCGTACACGGCCTTGCACCGCTACAAAGGTGGATCGGAGATGAATCATTGCGAAGGACGACGCTCCAGGTCCCATCAATCATTGTAGCGTACAACTTGTTCATGAATGGGGTGGACAGATTTGATCAGTTTCGATCGACGTCAGCTACAGAACGAAACGAGAAACGCGTGACGATGAGTATATTTACCTTCATTCTTGATGCTTGCATCATCAACGCGCATGCTCTCCTCCACGCCATCGCAAAGCCGGGAGAGCCCATTGTCGACATTGGGTTAATGAAGCGGCGCATAATACAGCAACTTGTGTCGGATCATGTCGAATACAAGCAAACTCGAGCTGCACTAACTCTTATATCTGAGACAGGAAACGGGGCCCATTCAAGTGAGAGCGATCAACCGATGACATCTACAGAACATTTTCTGTTAGAAACCGAGGGAAGAAAAAGTGTCCACTGCATGCTGTGCACGTTGTTGTCTCCGAGAGGACGCGGTGGTTATACGATGTACTCGTGCACGCACTGCAAACGAGGTTTTCACGTCAACTGCTTCACGCTTTATCACCACGCGGAACACATTCGCCATGCACGTCCCGATCTCTATCATGCAATATTATTCGCGAAAACGTCCCTGTCTTCCAAATTCCATCGCAACAGACGCAATACAGTCACAGCCAAACTATCTACAGCAAAGGTACTGTTCAAGACGTAAATCTACTCTTCCTTGAAGCCCATGTAAGCCCCGCGATTGTCCGGCCATACGCTCCGAATTCCTTCTAGCACACAGTGTGGTAGCTGAATACGTTTTCCTTTACCTACGAGCCCGTGTCGCTCATATATAAACGCCTTGTACGCCCGTTTTCGCGCTTGGTTATTGTTCTCGTGGTACTCCCCGAACCTTGGGTAGTCAACAATAGTTGTATCCACGACAGCAGGTCCCAGTTGCATCCAGTAACACGGCGTGCCGCCGCATTGCCGACAAACCACATCTTCATTGTCCATCGTTACCTCTGGGACAAGAGTTAGACGATGAAGCTGTTGCTCATGGCCAGGTAGTGTCACAGGCTTTGATGGTTGAACGTTGACGGACGCACTAGGCATTGTACACTGTGCGATTTGTTCACCCGCTCCATGACTGGTACTCTCTGTCTGTGTCAGAGAAGCTCCTGCAGGAATCTGTTCATCTTTGTTAGCTGTGTCCATGAAGAAATTGAGGGCCTCTGAGATTACGGGAACGGTGGCGTGAAGCAAAGCGTTGTCTTACTCGATGTGGAGGCACGTCAATTGTATGCTGTCATTTGGATGTGGCCATGGGCCACTTGTTTAGAATGCACGGACGCAGTTGATTGACTCACACTCACACAAGTGTGTATGTCAATCAACTGGTAGTCTGCTCTGAACCACCCACTTCAGTTCTTTTCCTGCAATGTAATTGGTGTTTCTTATGTCTATCCATGTGGACGTAACTTTTTTTAGTCTCAAAAGGGTTAATCTTCTCTACAATATTTTCTATGGCTGATTGACTGCAAACGTACACATGAATTTATGCTAACAGACGGACATTTGAACGTGGATTGTTTAATAGAATATGAGATGAAAAAACCGCTTTGAAGAGCCTATCCCGTCCAATCGAGATACCACGTACCTGTCCGTTATTTCTACTGGATGCATTGAGATTTTGTTGCAGAAATGTCACACAACTTCAATTGAAAACACCGTAATTGCAGTACTTTGATGCTCAAAATATGAGGTTTTTTTACATACCTTCCATGTTGCACCATCATAGTTTCACTAATGCACCATCTAGAACCTCCCTAGATTTCCAGCATAACTTGAGGATTCAAAACTTGTAGATAATCGTGCCCGAGCCATATCTGAAAGTGGCTCTGGGCCTGTAGGAAAAACAAATGAATTTCACATGCGCTTCTAATTGAAGAAGAAAATAGAGAGCTAATGCACAGTGGTCAACAGATAACAGGGGTGCAAAAATTACACTTTCATGTCGAAAAAACAGGTTATGATTTTGATGATGGGTGCATTTTTCCCGCCCACGCCAAATTGGTACATAGTTTGGCATACAAAGGGAAAGCAATCTTGCCAAAGCTTTAATATTCAACTATATATTATTAGAAGTACAGAATACGTCTGTTGTGGCTATGAAGAACATCATGTTGCTAACATGGTTATAGAAACGTTGAGGGAAGAAGACGCATATGATGCTGGGAGAGAGCATGCAATTATTGGAACAATGAAGATATCTTCTGTACAATTCATCTCTGTAAGGGTGTCTTATTAAATCATACAACAAATTACGGGAAGAAGGCGCTATGTTTCAAAACCTAACTTCCGCAAACTCGGGAACATGTGATGAATTGCTCATTTTATGACGGTCTATCAGATAGGTGAGAAAAAATTACGGTTTTGTATCTGCGTACGATTGAATTTCAGGAGTTACGAAAGGTACAGCAGATTGACGATATACTTTTCTTCCTATTCTGTAAACTGTCATATGTATATATATGCAAAATCCGCACTTGTTCTTCCGCCACGATTGTCTGATACAACTACCAGTCATGGTCAGAGAGAGACGCCGAGCGACGTCTTCAACGTTCCAAGGCGCCAGTATATCAATACTTAAGCGATCGAAGAATGCTTATCTTTCTCTACCATACAAATCCTATCGTTCTCTGTTTGGTGTTGACTACATGAACACAGCCCTAATATGGAATACGATTCTTTTTCAGTTGCCGCCTAACATCCAGCCCAAGCCCCTTCTGTGGGCTTTTTCTTTTCTGCGACATTACTCAACAAAATCTGTCAATTGCTTGTTTGCAGGAGTGGGTCCTAAAACATTTCGGAAATATGGCTGGGTCTTGTTGATCGTACCTCAAGGATGAATGTGGTACGTTATGACAATTATACAATCTTTGGCTAATATAGATCTACCAAATGCACCCAAATCAAATGGGAAAGTCGAAGTTCAAAACAAAGATATTTAGGGTACTATCTTTCGGTTGACGGGACATATTGCAGAATTGTAGAACCATCACCTTCTTCTTTTTCTTGGTTTTCTCAGAAGTTCAAAAGTGCAGGACTACGATAAGAGGCTGGAGTTTCGATAAAGACAGGAGATACTATTTGGGTTCACGGAGGCTTCCCGTGTAGTTTGTACCCATATTTGCTAATATTAAAGGCCCAAATGGTAGGCCAATTGCTACTGAACGACCGTGTTATATTGTTATATGCGATGAAGGATATAATCACAACAGTTGTGTTTCTGGCTACCAGTATTTCTGAGAATGCAAAGAAAATTCACAAACTCATTCGGGTCAGGCACGAAACATTGAATAGGCGATTGAAACAGTTTTTAGTGTTAGAACAACGCTTTAAACACTGTCTACGACAGCACTCTACTTGTTTTTATTGAAGTTGTTCCTGTGGTTCAAATATGTATCCAAAATGTTGAACCAATTTTTGAAATTACTGAGTTAGAATATCTCTAAGAGAGAACTAAAACTGAGAGAAAATTCAATCTCTTTCTTGTTAGGAGTGCAATATGGTGTCTTCAAGATTTTTCTGTCTTATTTTGGTTTATGGCTAACAATTTCCTGCTCTCTAGAGCGCAGATTACTGGAATTAATAAAGAGCTAGTACGCTCTATATTCTTGAATGATTTCAATTTTGATTTTTCCTGCACTTCCCAGAAGCATCTTATGCGAGATTATATACATCACCGAAAGAACATGCCCCAAAATTATCTACGCAACCAATTGCCTTTCTTGACATATGAAAAAACCACAATGGCACCACCGCAAAGCCATGAAAAGCTTTTTGCGTTATCGTAAGGGCACGCGCACGCATGGATTACTGTTTCATCCACAAACGAAGAAAAAAGTTCGCTCCTCGAAGTTTACTGCAACGAAAACTTTGCTTGTTGCAAACAGTTCAAGTCCATCACAGAAAATATCCCCGTTTTCGGGTCCACTCCAATATCGTAGGACTCCGACGAACAGAAACTAATTGTGCTCTCAACCCCGTAGGCTGAATATATAACTACAACAAATGCCACACGTCACACCAAATGGATTGGTAATCTCATGAAGGCCATCACAATGGCTAGAACCCAAGCTACGACGGAACGCATCGAAAACCAATCGGCCTTATTGGTTACAACAAACCCGGCTCCAACGAAACAAAACAAGTTAATTGAAATCCGACAACACTTTCCGCAACACCATATCGCGTAAAGAGCCATTTAGATATCCCACGTACCCACAACTGACATGTTAGCAGCCGTATTCACAAAACCACTGCACCGCCACAGATTCATATCTTTACGACACAAACTCAACCTAGCCCCAGCCCGAGTCAAAATTTGAATCTCCACCGGGGACTGTCGATTATCAAATTCATATATTGCTGGTCCACATTACTCTAAGCGTCAATCAGCAGTACAGCAGACACTCCCCTAGGAAAGCACCATCCGTGAGACCTCAGGAACAAACGGCTCCGCTCTGGATTAACTCTGGTTTCAAAGCAGTCGATATTTACCGCTCTCTCCTGTACGAATATCTACTCAGCGTGACGTGACAGCATAAGAGGCTGTTTTTAATAGAAAGTAAATGGTTTCATTTTTGACATAATAAAGAATGCAGCCCCCCCTATTTCTACGTACATTCCGCTTTCTGGAGGATTTCCCGCTTTCTCCTGACCTATGAGCATTTTAACGCGATCAGTAGTGAGGTAGCCATTCAATCAATTCATTTAAAAGTTATAAAATGAAACCATTCTTTAGTACTTCCATTACTTCAGCATTCACTATTTTATGCCTCCAGACATCTACCAACCTTTTGTTGTGGTCAGAAAACCAAGTTTCGATTGATCCCAATCATACAATCAATACTTTTGTTTCCTTCTTGCTCATCAATCTAAGATACACCTATACGGCTGAGACGCACTGGTGCTCGTCATAAGCTGACATTGTTCCAGCTTTTAGCATCCATGTTCTTATAGTCTCCACCAAAACGACTGTGGCGCTAATATGTTGAAATGACCGAAACCACTCGCTATTCCAAGCTCTTTGACGAGAGAACGCGCATACCAGTTGTGCGAAGCCTACCCATTCTACGCACAGCTAACTAACGCCGTCGAATATGATATCATGTCCAAGCCGCTACATGGCCACAAACTGTCATTTGTAGCTAACAGTTCCAAGAGCTCTATCTGGGCTGGAGCACATCAAGTGGTGAGCTCTGTCACTGAATTTTTTTTCGTGGAGGCAAGCGCTTCATGTAATCATGTGTCAGCGATGCAGTTTGTGGAAGTCGTCCCCTCAGTATATAAACAACCTACCGCTAAACCACCGCAATACTTCTTGCTGCTTCGAGTCAGGCTGTTTCGCTTCCATAAAACCTGAGTTCGTTTCCTTTTCACTGAGAGGGTGAATACAACAAGGAGACACCTAGAAAAAAATCGCAAAACAATGATGGGCGAAGTCAACCAAGAATAGATTGGAAGATGCAGTTGGATTTGCCAGATTCTGTAAATAGCAAAGAGTGGCAGTCCCGACTTCCGGCTCGAAGAGATAACTCCCAGATGAAAGCGAAAGTGTTAGATGGAGTTCAATGAAAAGAGGGTAAATGGAATGGAGGTGAGAGCGGCACGCGGTCGTAAAGTCTCTCTGATGCATAATGACAGAAGAAATACACCTTGTGTGGGAAATTCAATGGCAAGAACGCTGTGAAAAGTCACAGTAAATCGTGCAGATTGTAAGGATTTACGGAGCCTGGTTGTATTATTACGACCTTTGAAAAAGAAAAGAAGGAAAATCACAAGCAAAGAGAAAGCACTAGAAACAGGTTGTCCAAACAAAGCACCCGGAAGAACAGTAAAATATAAAATAAAGGATCCTCAGCCATTGAGAAAGTCTTGCAGACAGTGCAGCCGTGAAGAATAAAATTAGCAGAGATTACTAATTAGACTGGAATCAGAAGCGAGACCACGCAATACCTCAGGGACCTCTCTTGTGTCAATATATCGAAACAGAATGTGTGTACCGAAGGATACCCAAGTACTGGAAAGATGCTATCGGCGGAAGGTATAGTAGAAAAAGGAAAGAAGATTATGATTGCAAGTTTGATTGCTTCTCCTGCATTCATAGACAAAATAGGGCCTCGGCGTTGGAATGAAGATTTGGTTTGGGAATGTTGGTACGTAACTCTTTTCGTGAGCACACGTCGTTCACAACGAAGGTGGCTGAGAATCAGGTGAGCCATCGTCGCTTCCCAGCACAGTTAGTGCAGTAGTACTCTTGCACCTCTTTGATTGGATCTGGTTTTGGTGTTTTGATGATCTCGCTTCTTCTGCAAAACAAAATCCAATAAACCTAGCCCTCATCGTTTCATTTTACTACTAAATGCGATCCGGCCCTCAAATGAAAACTTGGAAAACGAAACAGGAAGGATACTTGGAGGAAGACTACCCAACTCAGAACTAAGACACGCACCGTACAGGTCAGCGCGTGGTGGCGGGGTTTCTTCGAAAACGAGGTTGACGGCTTCTGGTAGGCGTTTGAGGGAGAATTTTGGGAAAACTAGGCTATGGTCTAACGGTTGAACGGTTAGTGACGCTTTAGGTAGAAGGTTGCCACAAGCGGGCGATGCACCACTTTCTAACAAGTGAGCTTTTTTAGATTCCAGAAAACCGCAAATAGTTCCATATTTCGAATCACTAGAACCAAATCAAATGAGTAGTTGTAGATGCGTGGTCATTTTACCTTCCATGCGGTTCCATTTCTGGTTGCGTAAATATTCAGCCCAATCCTTTTCACACAATGGTTTTCCTGAAAGTTCAAACCTTGTCCAGAATCCGGTTGGTGGCTGTTTTACATTTATTTCATAGGAAATACAGTCGAACTCAAGTCTTTCAAAATAGTCAGTCGTGAAACAAGGCCCTAGTTTTGCTGGTAATTTCTCCGAAGCTTTCTATAGGCGGAGGACAATTAATTGGAGACTGGTGTTGGAGGACGTGTGTTTTATTCTTTTCAAAGTGGAGGGAGTCGTTTAGACTCCAATATATAAAGGCTTATACACCGTCACTACCACATATTTGCTTTGCCGCTTCAAAGCGAGCTGATGTGTTTTCATCAAAGATGAGTTCGCACAACTCTTCCCGAAAGGAGAACGAAAGGAGCAGAACTTCAAAGAGAGTGGACAAAGATCAAGTGGACAGCCGAGCAGAGAGGCCATTAAAAATAAGAAAGAGTTCAATCCAGTCTGACAGTCATAAAAATTCCCACACTGCATCTCCAGCTCGAAGTGAAAACCTCCCAGCTGCGCCCAACACGTCAAACGGAATTCAAAGAAATGAGTATGAACGGGGCGGAAGTTCGGGCGGCTCACAATCCAGGGCTCTAATATCTCCATGGGCGGAGACAAAATGTCCCTTGTGTGGGAAAGACTTCAAATACATGTATCTGCCAAGGCACCGCAAATCTTGCAAATTGCACAAATGCACTGAGCCCGATTGCACATTTACGACGTTTGACAAAGGCCGTATGAACATGCATAAAGTGATCCACAATAGCAAAAATGTTCCATGCAGATGGTGCGGACGTTTGTTCAAAGCGATAGGCCATAGAAATGAGCACGAGAGAAATAATTGCAAGGTCCGTCGATATAGCGAGATAGTTGTGCGTCGTTCCAGAAGCGAGAGTTCTTCCAGCCAGAAGAATGCGGGCTCATCAAAAGAGACGGAAGGTAACCATGAATAGGCGAAGATAGCTTTGTTTCTCTAGGGTGCGATGGAAGAAATGTGTTGTAAAACCAGTTAGTCTTACAATTTCTATTTATTTTCATTCTTTTCTGATTCCGATCTCAAACTTTTTCACAACTCAACCCAGTATAGTTGAACAGCTATTTTCATTCCTTTACTTGCGTGTCACATTTATATATATCTCTTGGTAACTTGGCAACAAATAATCCTGTTTTTTCCACACTCTTCGTACCGAGTATCGGCGTTGGCTAGAAACTAAAGAGCGCTATCTGTCAATATTCTACGACTTTTGTGATGTTCAATCATTTGTGCCTCAAAACAAGTGTCAGTTTTCTTTCCTTATCAATTCGGAAGCTTTTTGACTACGGGAGAATGTGGGAAATATCGTTTTTAAAACAAGCAGTTTTCTTTGCTATCAGTTTCTGCATTATTCGTTCTGATATCTTGCCAATGATTTACGTTCGGGCGTCGTAAGATATAATTTTTTTAACGTACTCCATTCTATAAGTTTCACCAATCGTAGATTCATGTAGAACGGAACCATCATAGCTTTCTTTGACTTTAGGAAAATGGATCAAAAAATTAAATGAAGAATTGTAAGGTATTCGTTTTTCTAAACACTGACATCTGATACAATGGAAGTCAAAGACGATTGTTGTTACACCAAGACACACAAACTCTCACTAATTATTAAAAAGAGCAACTGAAAACATTTCCAGTGATCGTAGAATGAAAACTTCATTGGCATTCCTAATTGACTCTAGTTCATAACAAATCCGAACACTTTGAATGCTACAGAGAATTATTGTCCTGTGATGCTTAGCGTCTGTTTTTCGTCATACAATTCTTATACTGAGTAGTACTAAGCTGAAAGTACTAAAATATCAAATCATAACTGTTCATAACATTGCGATTCAAAATGTTTTCTGGTTATTTCTATGTCAACTGTATGATTTCGAACACCTTCATGAATCTTAAGAACGCCCAAACCGGTATTTAATCTTTTCATAAGACTATACCCCGTCCTCAAATTAGAACTGTCAAATTTTATAAATGGTGTGTCGTATTGTAAAGAAATACAAGTAATTTGAACAACAGTGTGGAAGCAGAATGAATGAAATGAGAAATGATGCCGGTACACTTGAGATAAGACTTGAAATTGCTTCAATCTTGTCATCAACGTTTCATCTTTTGCTCGAATACGAGATTGATTAAACCGGACAAAAAACCAATTGTCGGCTGGTGCAACACACCTTTCATCTACATATCCGTCATCGGCAATAACAAATTCTTGATCATGCAAAAAATGTTCCAAACCCACCTCAAAAATTTTGTCATCGGAGTAACAGCCACAAACGAGAGAGCCGTGGCGCCACACCAAAGCTTTATATTTAGTTCCGATTCCGAGCTCATACCTCAATCTACCTGCTTTGAGTTTGTGCAAAAACCACTTTGCGTTGAACGGAGAAGGTTCACGTATGGGAGAATCCGTTGCGTTGACCGAAATAATTACATTCAAATTAATGCTTTGGTTATGAAGCAATCTATTACTCCACTTGGTCTTGGATAACATATAGATATAAATAATAAATATATATACAAGGAAGCAAATACGATTCTTACCCCGTTAAGACTTGCGAGCATCACTTTCAAAATTATACTCCACGTCATTTTCGTTTTCTCATCGGCACCGATCAACGCATGAAGCATGTGCTCTGAAACCGATAGTTTCAGAAATATTAGTGCCCAGAGAAGATGCTCTGAACTAATTTTGCCACAAAAAATGTTATCGAAATTGGTCACTTTGGTCCAGAGAATAGAAAAAGTATTTGAATTCACTCCAAAGAGATACTTGAATCGTCTTGAAAAGCGCCGCACGTGGATGCGAAATGTTGAAAATATGCAATATCATCTTTGTCCAGCCGCTCGTTTCGAAAAAAACTCAAATTTTTTTTTTGGAGAGTGGAGCGGGGTGTTGTGGCGCTAAATCGGAGCACCAATGAAGCGCCACGACACCCCAGTCCGCTGTCCCAACGCGCCATGAGTGATGAAGCTGTGGTGGTGGCATATGTGGCACAGCCAATGCGCCGTGATCAATGAAGCTGGAGTGCACTCTGACCCTCTGTTAACGCACCGTGAGTGACGAATTTGGGATGGTGGCACATGTGGCACCGCCAAAGCACCGTTGACAGCGGACTGGAATGTCGTGGCGCTTCATCGGTGAACCGATGAAGGGCCATGACACCGCGGTCCGCTGTCTCAGGCTGTGGTTGAAAAACAAGGAAAATAATTTTTTTTGGGACAGCGGAACAGGCTGTCGTGGCGCTTCATCGGTGCACTGGTGAAGGCCCACGCCACCCCGGTCCGCTATCCTACCAGCCGTTCCTTATAACTTCTCGTATATTTTTGCCTTCACGGAGTTCTGTATCCTTCCAGTGTCCACGCTTTCTCTGACACCTCTTTACGGATTCATATGCATCTCAGGCATCGTCCACATCTCCCTGCCGTGTTGAAAGAACACGTTTTGTGCTGTATATTTCCTATCCTCTCCCCCCCGCTCTCGTCTCCAGTGCACTGCCACATCTCTTCGGCAGTTGTCTCCCGCCCCCTGCAGTCTCCGGTCCGCTGCTTTCTCCCTTCCGCTCCGGAAATTCAAACCATAACCCTCAATACACGCCCTTCCCGTGCATTCATAAAATGGCTCCACATAGTGCATCGAGGTCTGCGTCAACGGCACCCTCAAGCTGCAAAATGAAGGTTGGAAAACTGTATGGCTCCGGAGATGAGCTTGTCACAGTATGCCTCGGAATCCGAGATCTTTACAGGTTGACAATATGAGATGAACAATGGCCAAAGAAGGTGGGACAAAACGAGTTTGTTGATTACATTATCAAGAATTGCAACGTCCTAAAAGCTGGCAAAGAATTACGTCTATATCCTTGTGGGTCCCGGACATCTGACGTTTACAGACAGTGAACTACAGGTCGCATCGCTGAAGGGGTCTTATCGTCAGCTATACCTCTCAACGAGCTTATTGGACACCTTGGACGGTGATAGAGACTGGTATATACGGGACTTCTGGAATGCACATACCGAGGTGAGATTTAAAGGAATACCGAAGAATGTGACTTTGACCGAGTTTTTCAAGTCCATGAATATACGTCCTAAGCGAGTGGGACGGTGGTCCTCCCGTTCACCACAACCGTTGCCACACATTTCCAAGGGATTTTCTTTCTCTAATTCATTCAGGAATTTTATGCGTAAAAAAGAGTTGTTGGCCAAAAGAGAAAAAGAGGGGGCAAGAGATACCCCACACCCTTAATTAATTGCCAAATGCTTGAAAGTCGTTCCAAGAGGTGCTGTCACTGGAACCAAAAGTGTAGGGGAGCATGGGCTGTTTTGGAGGGTGCTGCTGGAAAAGCGCATATGCGCGTGTGTGCAAACTCAACGTGAAACTGGCTTCTGATTGGCTACTGCAAATGTGCACATGCAACGTAGTGTGTACAAGTGTTATGGCACTACTGGGTTGTTCTGGGCTACACATGTGTAACTAGCACAGATGGGTATGCTGGACAGTATGCACAGTTATGTACGTGGACATGTTGAACACATTGATGCAACTTGACGCGCTATGGTGATGAATCAGGTGCAGTCATGAGGATTACACGAACACTGAGGTGACGTGTTGTCGGAACTTATGGCATTGAGTGAATTTGTGGTTACGTGGTACTTGGCGAGCTGGAGCATACACATATTGCTGTGGTGTATGGATTACAGTGTATTGGCACAATGTGAATTTGTGCATGGTCATCGTTATGTGTAGGCACGTAACTTGTTGAGTAGGCACGTAACTTGTTGTGCACTGTTGTGCACTGTTGTGCCTCGTTAGTTGTAAGCTGTCATGAATTGTGGCAGTGTTACCATGTTATGTTAGATGATGATTGGTAGTATTGAGTGTCCCCGCTTGGTGGCTTAGGTTTTACTCCGAGTGGAAGTGAGCGGTAGTGCGACGACCTAGTGCTACATAAGTTGTGACAGAAGCACCTCCAAGTAAATCCGAGCCAGAGCTGGCGAACTTCCTTTGCATATCCCCACCTTCCTTTTGCATCAACCTTCCCTTCCCAGCTATAACCTCCATCAAGAGTCAGTTTGAATAAAGTTGCTTCATGCTTCACTACCGCAATTTCCAAATGTGGCGTGAGCGGTACAAGATGCAACGCATATTCGTTAATCGATCTCACGAATGCACGGTACAAACTCACACAGCTGCGCGAATTGAATCCATCCCGGTGCAGACCGGCACCGGCTAGGCTTCCTAGTCGACGTTCAGCATTTGTACGCGTTCCATGTGCTTTTCGGCTGTTACTCCATTGGTGTTTAGAGAAGCCCCCAGATATACTGCACTACATACCACGCTCAGCTCAACACCAGCAAGTTTGATTCTTGCAGTGTGATTTTGGTTTGCAGGTAGTTGCAGTACCATTGACTTGCCGTTTGCAGTGTTTCACGGCATTTGAATTTTTCTTTGCCCAAACTACAGCATATGTCCAGCAGTCGTTGCAGCTGGCTATCAGTCTTCGCCATCAGAATCACATCGTCGGCAAATGCACTTGTATCTCGATCCGACACATGATAGGGCACCTCATTCACTCGATACAGCATGGAATGAATATACATTTTGAACAATTTACAGCTGAATGGGTCACCTTGGGGAACTCCAAGAGTCATTTGTACTGGTCCATCTTTCCAGTTACCATTTATGAAAGCGTTGAATGGTTGCAGCAGCAAAGTAGTCATTGCCGCATGCTTCGGTTTTAATCTCGGTACGCACACTTGCAGCAATAGTTTTCGGTTGATTTTGTCGTACGCCTTCGTTAGATCCAGTACTGCCACACGCGAATGGCCGTTTGTGATGATGTTACTTACATCACAATCGACTGTTCCGTTCCATTGTACTTTGAGAACTTATACTGATACTCATGAAACTCGATATAGTTCACCACAATCGAGTTTAATGCAGCCGAAATTGTTTTACGCAAGTGCGACAGAATAGATATCGGTCGGTAGTTGGATGGTACCGAAATGTCGCCTTTCTTGTATACGGCCGGTATACGTGTCGTTCGCAACGTTGAAGGTAAGTATGTTAACTTGCCGCACGCCCGCCACAACTTGAGAAGCGTGGAAGCGGACAAAGTTGGACTGACCTGTAGCATTTCCGATGCCATGTTATCACGTCCAATCGATCTTCTCTTCTTTGTATCATTGATCGACTTTTCCAACGAAATCCTGAACGAGTCCGGAACATCGAATGTGACTGCTTTCACCCCACATTCTGGTGGCCGGTACTCGGCAATAAACTCAGCGTAGTCCTATGAGTCCAATGGATTGCCACGTTCCAGTGCCCGTGCGCTATGTTGGGATCGTAATTTCATCATCGAGTTGATTCGATTAACTGTTTGAGATGCTGATTCGTCTTCGGCGGTGTCAAGAAATTCGTCCAACAGTTGTCTCTTCTTTGCCCGGCAACGGCGTTTATTGAATCCGTCAATCACTTTGTACACATTCTCCATTTGAATGCTGCGACTTCTTTTCCACCGTTTGTTATATGAAGATCGCATAAGATTCAACTGTTCAAGGCTAGAATGTCACAGGAAGCGATAGCGATCAGGACGCCTTGATACGGAAGTGATCCAGGGGCTACTGATTGTGTCCACAATTTGGCTGCAGGCATCCTCCAGATCCTCTTTTGAGGTTGCGTGGTCAAAACTTGAAGCCAAATTAGGCAAATTGGCTTTGTAATATGTCTGACCGTCTTCGATTTTGTCCACGCATTTGAGTTGCGCCCTCAAAATCTTCGGTTTTCGTGGTGATAATTGAGTTGTCATCCAGTCAATGTCTGCAACAACCATGTTGTGGTCCGAGACTGCATCCCATGATCCACTTGTTGTTGCTACCTTTCGAACAGATAATCGCCTCGAGATGAAGAAATCCACTACGCTCGAACCATTTGGGTTGCAAAAAGTGGGCGTCAACTCGGATGGAGCCCTCAGCAAAAGGTCCCATTTGCGGATCCACGCTCGGAGGCGACGACCATGCCTGTTGGTTCGTTGATTCCAGTCGTCATGGCGAGCATTCCAGTCGTCAGTCAGTAACGTCCGACCACGAATAAAAGACTTCAATCGCTCCAGGGTTCCCTTTATGTCCTCATCTGAAGCGCTTGGACTGAGATATACTCCTATCACATTGAGATCTGGGCGAACTCTCAGTGCCAGGATATGATACGCCCTGGTACCATACTTGCCCACGACCTTCGTATAGAAGCGCTGATGATGGAAAATTGTGATCCCACCTCTCAGCGCTCGAGTCCTACACTCTGCTTTCAGCGCCACACTCACATGTGGCAATGCCAACGACACCTCATGGGAGAGACGTTGCCATGTTTCCACGACGCACAGAAAGTCTAATCATAATACTTTCCATGTACGGTGGGCTTCGGCATCGCTATGTACGAGACCTCTCACGTTAAAAGTACCAACCCGGATCAGAACACCTCACCATTTTGGTGACCTTCATATAAAAAATTGGACTGGTTTGCGTCGTAGTCGACGGCACATTAATGCTCACGGAGAACATATTTCGTACCGATATGTTCGGGCGACGCATTTCGTGGTCATAAGTGGGAGCACCACCGTGGTCCCAATCCGATGACAAACTCCCAAAAGAAGTCTGTAGCGGTTCCAATGGGCTGGTTTAGGCCCCTGCCATGGTGATATCTCTCGGATCGGCGGTCACTCTTCCTGTACTTGCAGTGCTTGCAGCGGTGTGGTGTGCGAATTTTGGGAGTTTCTGCACGTTATTTTCAGTTTTATGAGCTTCATTGTTTGTCCCAGACATCGACACTGTTGGTGTTTGGACATGTTCGAGTGCCTGTCAGTCTCTCAGGTTGGTATCGTACTACTTGGAAGCAAAGTTGTTGCGGACGATGGGCCCTTTTGGGCACCCTTTTCGCAAAAGCGCATATGCGCCTCTGCTCAACCCCAAAGTGAAACGGCAATATGATTGGCTACTTCAAATGCCCTTTTGCAACGTGGTGTCTACAAGTGCCATGGATTGTATGGAGAGTTATTGTGGTATGGGCCAAGTGGAGCTCTGGATTGGACGAGGGTTGGAGTAGTAAACTGACTATGCTGATAGCGATCATGTGCGTTTCTAGGCTGGAATGAGCGGTTTTGCATGTAATATGCGATTCTGAACTGCGCAAGGTGGTTGGAGTGCCGCCACACAAATTGATGATTTTTTTGGATCAGGTTCTGAATCAAAGGACTGGCAATGGATTTGTAGTGTTGATTGATTTTGTTAATTGAAATTTTTCTACTCTAGTTTGCGCGCGCTTTCCGTGTACAACTGCACATACGTGCAGCTTCTAGCGACCGCCGTCGTCGCTTGGTGCGACGACGGTGAAGCGCGCGCTAGGGTATTTGTAGGTTGCAATCGACTACCCTTGAGTAAACGGGTCGACCCAAGGCCATCAACCTTCACTTGTTTTACTTCTTCTTTCTTCCATATCATTCCCTATTTAATTCTCTTTCTACCCACCTGCGTGCGTATCGTTAGGTTATGGACCCAGAGCGCCGATAACTTCCAGACGTGGCGCTCATTTCTTACTTACTACTTCTCTTTGGATTCAAGAAGTTTTCCTATCTGCGTTAAAGTACCCCGCTGTTTTCTCCCTGGCGAATGGTGAACGCATATCGCGTTTTTTTGGTAACCTGCCGGCTCAAGACAAGGCAGACAGTAGAATTCTGCTCTGCGTTCGTGGAGTACGCAGGTCGACGTAACGTGCTTGTAAGCGTAGGAGCGACTGTACTGCCCCGAAAGACCAAGCTACTTTCTCGTAAGGAACCAGCAAGTGTTTAGCTGGGGAACGTGTATCTCCACTAGTATTTTCCTCGGGTCGTCTCGTAGGACCAAAAGCGCCTCGCTCAGAAGGACGCAAACCTGGTAGGTGTTCAAATCTTGCCTTACTCGGAGAGAGTAACTGGGGGCCAGGGATTTAGACCCACAGTGTAGCGGAGGTAGGTTCTCCTGTCAGCGCGCCCGCCTAAGAAGTTTCATCATCATTCTGGGTTCCAGTTGTACCTCACCCGTGAACTTGTTCCAGGCGTCGGATCTCTGAGCTCCGCCTGTGATCGCGTACAGGACGCGTCCCGACGAGCGTTGCAGACTAACCCACAGTCTCCGCTGGCGTCCTCGCTGTTGAGTGTTGAGCTTGACTACACTCCAGCCTCTCCTTTATTTGCTTGTGGGGAAGTGGCATTGCGTCCTTCACTCTGCCCTTTCTGTTCCGGGTTGGTTGTCTCTCACCCGTGAGTATATTCCAAGGGTCGAATTCCACTCCGCTTGTGATCGCGTACTGGACGCGTCCAGACGAGCGTTGCAGACTTCGTGGCAGAGTCTCCGCTGGCGTCCTCTCTGTTTAGTGTTGAGTCTTTACTTCACTCTATCCCTAGCCTCCTTTGAGACGGAAGAATTGTTTTCCTCACGTGGCTTCTCTCATTTCTTCATTTTTATTCTACTCGTGAAATCCCTTGTACTGGAGGTTGGTAACTCTGTTTTGGAACATGGCGGACTCGGAAGTTGAGTCTGAAAACCAACTCTAGTGTGAAGATCCCACGTTTTCATGGTTAGCGTGGGGAAGATTATACGTGTTGGCGCCATCGCCTTCGCGCCGCGTGCCGAATCAAAGATGTCCGGAACGTTGTGGTATCCAGTTCAGAGCAATCCTCAACAGCTGCGAATACGCAAGATATCGCTCCAAGTAGCTCTCAAAGCAGCTCCCGTACCATGGCGAAACGGGGAAGGCATGTGTTATCATTATTTTTGCACTTGTTGATTCTACTCTACGAGTTGTAATGTAGGTTGATGATGATCCAACACGCATGCTTGAACTGCTCGATGCTGGCTACGTCTCCAACCGCACAGTCTCTCGGATCGCCGTTCAAACCCAACTATTCCGTATTCCGTACAAATGTCAGAACATTTCAGAATAAGTGGACCAGTTCACTGCTCTGTTCTCGCAGTTGGATCGCATGGGCGAGAGCGCTGCTATTCCGGGATCTCACAAGGCCCCGATGCTACTTGCCTCTATTGACCCCAGCTGCTCATTGGAGTCCACGGCAGCCACACTTCGCACCAACGACATATCTGATCTTACTTGGGACTATGTTGCCTTAACTCTAATTGACGAGTACAGTGCACGACAGGTGGCTTCGGGAAGTTCTGGTCGCACTCTCACTCCCAAGAAACGCAAGAACAAAGGCTACGGAAGTTTCAAATATTCTTCCGGCCCAGTCAGTATGGACCACAAGGAGGGTAACAACTCAGATGGTCACACCAACAACGAGTCTTCTGAACGTGCTTATGCTGCCGCTATCTGCCATGGTTACCATTGTACCTTTTGTGATCGTGATGAACACACTTTTGATCAATGTCACATGAACCCCGACAACCCTGACAATCACTTGACCAAAAGCATTCTTGCCAAGTTGAAAATGAGGTCTAGGGATAAATCTGAAAGTTCCAAGCCGTCGACAAGGTCGTCCGGGAAGTCCTCAAAAATTGAAATCGCGGGAAGTTCCATGGAGAAGTCTACCTTTCTTTTTCTTTTTTTTTTTCAATCAATTGCTTTTTATTTATAGTGTTCCCAATGTCCCATGAAGAGCAGCAGGGTAACACTGTCAAGGTGTAAACTAACTTGGTCAATTACGAACCAACGCAATCATTCTTACTACTTATAGCACAGATTTACAACTGTGCTTCTTCCAATACCTCTAGTATTTCGGTCGCCTCCTGTCTCTCTCCAGGTGACCAATCTTCCATTCCGAGTAGTACCTTCAGTCTTCCGTACTTCCAGTACTCGTGCCCAAGTACATCACGTGCCTCCATTGGGTTCGCTGGGAACTCATTGAAGTACCATCGGATACCCATCATTCGGTGCGAAACTTTGCGCAACCGAAGAACGGGTGGGTATTTTCCATTCGCAGCACACGGGATCTTGCGAACGCGTCTTGCCGAGGCACGTTTCCACTCCGCATCCCGTACTCTTCCTATTCCTTTTGTACGCACATTATCAATTTCAGCTCGTAGTGCTGAAATTGAAGGATGTGCATTATACAGCGACAGCTGCCGACATGCCTGGTTCACCTTCAACTGTCGCGATCTGTGTTCCAATTCAAGGTTCAATGCCGTCTCACGACACGATTGATAATGCCGTAGACGTTTGGAGGCGAGCACAATTCGTCGCAGAGCCGCAGACTCTAAACGACAAAGTGCACGCATCATCGGCACCCGATATGTTCCAAACCGAGATGCCATTTTTCCAAGAATCAGTTTGAAGAACGTTGCTTCAAGCTTCACTACCGCCATTTCCAAATGAGGCGTGAGCGGTACAAGATGCAACGCATATTCGTAAATCGACCTCACGAATGCGCGGTACAAACTCACACAGCTGCGCGTATCAAATCCATTCCGGTGCAGACCAGCACCGGCTAGGCTTCCCAATCGACGTTGAGCATTTTGTACGCGTTCCATGTGCTTGTCGGTTGTTACTCCATTGGTGTTTAGAGACACCCCCAGATATACTGCACTACGTACCACGCTCAGCTTATCACCAGCAAGTGTGAATATTGCAGACTGATTTTGGTCTGCAGGCAGTTGCAGTACTATCGACTTGCCGTTTGCAGTGTTCCACGGCATTTGCATTTCTTTGCCCCAACTACTGCATATGTCTAGCAGTAGTTGCAGCCCGCTATCAGTCTTCGCCATCAGAATCACATCGTCGGCAAATGCACTTGCACCTCGATCCGACACATGATATGGCACCTCCTGCACTCGATATAGCATGGAATCAATATACATGTTGAACAATGTACAGCTGAATGGGTCACCTTGAGGCACTCCAAGAGTCATTTGTACTTGTTCATCTTTCCAATTTCCATTTATGAAAGCGTTGACTGGTTGCAGCAGCAAAGTAGTCATTGCCGCATGCTTCGGTTGTAGCCTGGATGCGCACACTTGCGACAATAGTTTTCGGTTAACTTTGTCGTACGCCTTCGTTAGATCCAGTACTGCCACACGCGAGTGGCCGTTTGTGATGATGTTACTCACCTCCACAATCGACTGTTCTGTTCCTTTGTACTTTGAGAACCCATACTGGTCCTCATGAAACTCGATATAGTTCATCACGATCGAGTTTAATGCAGCCGAAATTGCTTTACGCAAGTGCGACAGAATAGAGATCGGTCGGTAGTTGGATGGTACCGAGATGTCGCCTTTCTTGTATATGGGCGATAAACGCGTCTGCCGCAACGTTGATGGTAGATATGCCAACTTGCCACACGCTCGCCACAGCTTGAGAAGCGTGGAAGCGCACAAAGTTGGACTCACCTGTAGCATTTTCGATGCCACGTTATCGCGCCCACTCGATCTTCCCTTCTTTGCATCCTTGATCGATTTTTCCAATGCAATCCGGAACGAGTTCGGAACATCAAATGTGACTGCTTTCACCCCACATTCGGGTGGCTGGTACTCGGCAATAAACTTAGCGTAGTCCTGTGGGTCTAATGGATTTCCACGTTCCAGTGCCCGTGCGCTATGCTGAGATCGTAATGTCATCACCGAGTTGATTCGATTCACTGTTTGAGATGCTGTTTCGTCCTCGGCGGTATCAAGAAATTCGTCCAACAGTTGTCTCTTCTTTGCTCGACAACGACGTTTAATGAATCTGTCAATCACCTTGTACACATTCCACATTTGAATGTTGCTACTTCGTTTCTACCGTTTGTAATATGTAGATCGCACACGACTCAACTGGTCAAGACTAGAATCCCAGAAGAAGCGATAGCGGTCAGGACGCATTGATACGGAAGTGATCCAGGGGCTACTGATTGTGTCCACGAGTTGGCAACATGCATCCTCCAGATCCTCTTCTGAGGTTGCGTGGTCAAAACGAGAAGCCACATTAGGCAACTTGGCTTTGTAATATGTCTGAGCGTCTTCGATTCTGTCCACGCATTTGAGTTGCGCCCTCGAAATCTTCGGTTTTCGAGGTGAGAATTGAGTTGTCATCCAGTCAATGTCGGCAACAAACCATGTTGTGATCCGAGACTGCATCCCCACGATCCACTGGTTGTTGCCACATTTCGAACAGACACTCGCTTCGAGATGAAGAAATCCACTACACTCGAACCATTTGGGGTGCGAAACGTTGGCGTCAACTCGGATGGAGCCCTCAGCAAGAGGTCCCATTTGCGGATCCACGCTCGGAGGCGGCGACCATGCCTGTTGGTTCGTTGATCCCAGTAGTCATGGCGGGCATTCCAATCCCCCAGCCAGTAACGTCGGACCCCGGATCAAAGACTTCAATCGCTCCAGGAATCTCTTTATGTCCTCATCTGAAGCGCTCGGACTAAGATATACTCCTATCACATTGAGATCTGGGCGAACTCTCAGTGCCAGGATTTGGTATGCTGCGGTGCCGTACTTG
>JARGSG010000087.1:0-53863 GCA_030374805.1 Gracilaria gracilis
GGGCATTGGAACCTGCTAGCACAATTGGCTCAGAAGCGAGTAGCGCAAGAAGGACGAGGAGCGGCGCTGGCCATGAGCTACAACAGACTTTTTGACTATGTGGAGATTACTGAGGGAGAAGATGACAAAGAAAATGTAGTTTTGAAAACTAACAGTATAGATGTGAAGGCGGATTCTACAGTGCTGACCTTTCGTTGATCTCAAGCTGCTTAACTGTCCACACTTTCAAATAACAAGAAGCCCTTTCGCTCATCGCATATCCATTTTACAAGCCCAGCCCTGTTCTTTTGCAGTGCGAACGGCAGCCATTCTGCGGGCAGTGGCGGCCACGAGATGCGTGCGTTCGAGTTATTTTCAGCCAAATATGCACGAGAGTTTCAGTGTTCAATGACGCGCGTAAGATACCGCGCGTCCGTCAACAAACTCATCGCGCACGCGGCATACACAGCATCGAAAACCCACGCACATACCGCAGCCCGTCGGCATGACACATGTACGAAAGAACCTTCGGTACTTGCAACTTGCGCTTGAGGTGGCTTCGATCCTGGTGTCGATGAATGGTTGCTACGGTATGTAAACTTGCCTCAACAAAGAGAGAGGGATATGATATCTCTATGTTCCAAGACCAGCCTTTTTTTTGATGATGTTTTATTTCTGCGTAAGTTCCGAGTGTCCAGGCGCTCTTTCTCAAAAATCTGTCTCCGAACAGTCAATGCGAACAAATAAGATGGAGAGCCACTTGGCAACGGAGGTGTGATTCATGTGGTTTTATCGCTTCACTTCCGGTGGAATTCGGGGTTCCCCCTTGGTAAACGGTTACTTTCCACAACGCTCCGTGCCTCTGTACAGAAATACGTTGACATGCCGGCTAGCAGGGCACGGAAGGGCAGATACCGATATCTGCCCTTAGGATCCCTGCTAGCCGGTATGACAAAGTAAATTAGTCCCGGTAGGGAGTCCGTCCGCATTTCCGAAGGAAAACACTGATGGTCGTACTTTCAAAGTCTTTTTTTCCTCTCTTTCGCCGAGTTGATGACTCAATTCATTTCATGTCCCCAAAATGGATGCATATTCGTCCAATGAATTGGTCGCCACGAACCAGCAAACCACACGAAATCGTAGCCCATACAGCAAGGATTCCATTCAAATGAAAACTTCCAAGCTAGACGAAAGCGAGACGAAAGTACAGTAGTAGCCACTTAATCAATGATGGTTTATACAGCCTTTCCCAAAACGAACGGGACCGTTAGCTACCAACGACCCCATGGAGGTGTGAATGGGTGGGTGCATGGCTGCTGGACGTGTAAGAACGAGAAGAAATGGTAAACGTCTTGACCCAATCCAGGCCACCACGGGAGGAGATGGAGCCTCTTCGAAGAGCATTGGTACAAGGTTGTTTCGTGGTTTAGTGACGCCTGCTAAGTCTGCATCACCACTGGTCTCAGAGGCAGTGAAATGGGTTGAAGCGGTAAGGGCTTTGCGATGGAGCATTTAGGATGACTGCGAGATGGAGCTGGCAAAGCGCCAACAGAACGTAGTTCCACGTCAGCGTCGGAGCCACCTGCCGAGTGTGGCGTCTGGAGAAATATTGTATCTTGGGAGATTGAGGAGGAGGGATTGGAGGCTCTGCGGAGAGAGCAACAGTTGAAGCTGAAGCAGTGTTGGAGAAAGAAGGGCATGTTCGACACTGTTTGGGAAGTTGGAGAGGCGGTGGAAAACGGTTTGGCGGTGTTGTTGGACCGGGCGTGGAGAGGAGTGTTAGAAGTCTGGAAGTCTTTTTTGTTGCTGTTGTCGCAAACCCTACGACACGACTCCACTCGAGACGCTACAGCACTGGGTACGAACTGCGGTATGAAAGTGGGAGCATTGATGTTTCGTTGGAGTTCTATCCAGAGGGCATGCAACTCGCATAGTTCGAAAAGAACGAGAATTGTTAGAAATGATGTTGTTTTGTTAACAAAGCCAGTAGTTCAACGAATCGTTGTATATATAACGTCGCTGTCGAAAAATTCTAAGCAAGTCTTTTTGATGCGACAGTGGCTGTTTCCGTGGGTGTATCTGTCGCTCGCTCCCCCTTGGGAACAAGAAAGACAAGAATTGGGATGAAAATTCTGCATGGTACCGTTGGTACATATAAAGTTTGTCATCGTAGGGAATGCAGAACGTGCGGCCTGTATCATTTCATATCAGGTTGACAGTAAACGCGTTATGGAAACAAGCAAAGGCTACGAAGGGGTCCTTGCTTCCCCATCCTCTGCTTCCAAACCATTTGCGGTAGAGCTCCATCTGGATAAGCATACTTGAACAACGCCGCCCAGGCGGGGTACGACATTCCCCCACCAGATGAATGTCCCAACACCCGAGCGCATTGCCACGGCTCCATCATTTGAGCCACATTGTGGATCAACCCTCGGAACCTGTCAGTGTCCATTACCCTCAGTCCCCTCCGTTCGGCCGCAACAAGCGCCAATGAACCCTCTCGAAGTGCAATGAAGTATGTGTACGCATCTTCAAACGTAGCGCCGTCCGGATACACCGCATGCGTCATGTACGCTCCAATCAGGGCCATGAAGCGCTTGTCGAGACCGGCGTTGAACCCGTCCTCACTGCTCGACGATAACACGCCAGAAGCATACACATCGAATTCATGCTCTCCTTCCAGTACCAAGTTAGTGATATACAAGTGTCCATGGTACAGTGCCCAGTTGCTGAAGATGCGATGAGGATGTTGTGCTGCGTTCGGTGAGTTGCGAGAGCTTTCGAGTGCCGTTCCCCATGAAGTCTGTTTGTACATGAGCATCGCCAATGCGCTTAGAACAGATGTCCTCTCCTCCGCAGTAAATCGATCATACAAAACATCCAACGTCAGAGCTAGAGCAGCACCCGCAGAGTACCAGTCATTCCGAATCTCGAACCACTTATCTTCATCCCAAAGAAAAGCACGTGATCCACTGCGTCCCCTTGCGCATTTGCCCGCGCAAGTCACTGCTCGATGAGCAAGTAGCACTTTTGCCCACCCCACGGATGCTTTCACGCAGTCATCGACCGTTGTTATCATGAATGACTCGCTGCTGCCACGCTCTTTCACCACCTTCTCATTCACGCTACTCCATACAGCGCACATGAAGAAACTCTGTGAGTAGCCGTCTGTCATATTCATGATGTGACTCGCCAACGGTTCAAGCGCATCCAACTGTTCCCGTGACGCAGAGGACAAATCTTGCTTTCCATCATACACGGCCGTTTCCCCACCGCGTTCCATCTGTATCAGCTTCTTCAGAATAGGGTTGGACAACTTGCTAACACAGGTGTACTATCAGGGGGTAATGGCGGGGCGGGGAGGCCGTTTGGAAGTTGTTGCGGTGGTTGCTCGTTCTCCAAGGGGAATCGGCCACCTGGGTTCTCGTGCTGCAGAGGGTGTTCCTTGGTCCGATAAAGCTCTAAAGTGAAACCGAGCATTGCACTGGACAATAAGTGATGCAGAGACCGAGCGCACTGCCATCACGACATTAATGTCGGATGACGTATTAAAAGAAAAGCGTTCAACACTGTGGTCCGAGAATGCGAACTAAAATAGATACCCTTGGCTAATTGGGCTGTTTGATTGCACGCGAAGTTCACATTGTGAACGTGAGCGTTTCGACGATGCAAGGACAAATAAGCGGAACGAATCAACGCGCCCTGATCATCAGGATGCTGACAGTTGTCAACCAAAATTGCTCTTTGGTTCCTCGTTGCCACGTGCGCGCATAATAGATAGACTGGATAGCCCTCGTTGGCCCTCTTGCGAAGCGTGGGCGACCGAACAGCGATGGAGCGGATCGACGCGGCGTGTGCGTCCGCTGCCGTGCTTACAGCACCCTCTTTATCTGGCGCCCCCCACGCGCAGCGCACGCGCCACGCACACGGCCCATTGGGTCGGCCGCAAGGCGCGCACGAGTGCGCGCACGCGTCGCAACCCCCCCTTCCCCCCCTACCCCCCCTCACACTTCACCCTACCGTTTGGATCATGGCTTCGAACCGCAGCTCCCTTACTTCTTCGACCAAAGTGGTAGTGGTTTTCACTTTACTCGTTTTCTGCCGTCGAACGAGCCGCACCGCTCGCAGGCAGTATTGAAACCACATGCTTGCTGGCCATACAACGTAAAGTTAGGTCTGGTTATGTTTAGTAGTTAAGATTATGTTTCAAGCAAGTCAGACGACGAACTGTGTCTTTCATTGTTGCTAACGCTTCACACCGGCGCCGAGTGTCGCACGCTACTCCTCCACTCCTTCAAAGCCGTCGCAAACCCCTCCCAGACATACATCCTCATACCGCTCTCTCAGTTCCCGCAACCCCCTCGCAGCCTCATCAAGTTGCGCCGAGCTAGTATTCGGCATCGAGGGTCTCTTAACTCGCGATACCTGCACGCTCTCTAAGCTGGGCAACTGACAAAATCTGTCTAGAATCGACAAACAAAGCCGCACGAAGCTGTCTACTGCACCCTCACACTCACAGACAACGAAATACAGATGGCGCACCTGCGCCAGACACCCGTGTTGAAACGTATGCTGCATCCACGCTGGTAACATAGTTTCGTTATTCTCCGTGGTTGCCAGCCCACAAACGGTGACTTCAAGTACCTTCAAGTTCTTCAGAGCCAGTGCCATGTGGAAAATCATTATGTTCATCCGCTCAGTTCGTCGTTGCTCATCACCATCAGCCTCCTCGGCGCCCATGCCGGGGTTCTTCCCGTCTCTTCTCTGCACAGCATCGCATGGACGCCTTCTCTACAAATGTACCGCAGTTACGCCAGAACTCCCACAATTGGGATGAGTAATGAGTCATTATCTTGTCAAAGTGAATGCACACCTCTTCCAGCTTGTTGAATTCTCGATATTCTTCGTCTGGAAATTCGCTTGCTCCGAACACGCGTGTAATTAATACCGGACGAATGTTCACCCTGCTCACGAAGTAATCGTTTAGCAATTCATCATGTCCCTGTTTAGAATGCATTGGTACACGTACTCCGTACCCATCAATATCCAATCGCACGTCAGCTGCCCTGCACGCATCTTGCATCGCATATGTTATTCGTTGCAGTTGCGATGATGATGTAGTGCTCAGGTGAATTGTTCTTCGCTTGCCGTTCGTGCTCCTACTGCCACTCAGGGATGCGCGTAATGCAACAATGCTGGCCGCCAAGCGGTTGACCGCAGTTACTTCTCTCTTCCTGAGCTGAGCGCCGCTTTGTCCGATATGGTTGGATGTCAGGCTGAGTTTGAGGCTCCGGATAAGGGGTAGCCATTGCCCCAACTGGGCACCCAGGTCTTCAAGGAACGCCATGACATTGCACCGGGGATTGAAATTTGGATCGCTATGCTCATCTGCGCCCCTATCATCCACTGTTACACGACATCGTTCAGAAAATTCAATGCTAAGGTTCACCAGTTTCGCGAGACAAGATGACTTCAGGAGTGTGCGCAGATCATTGATTAACTCCCTTTCAACCATGCATAGCCGAACAGTTTTGAGCCGATGTAGCCCGTCTCGAAGCGCCGTAATCGCATGTATGCTAGGTCGGTTAACCGTTAGATCGGTGACTGTTGACTCTCCGAGAAGTTTTCCGATGCGCTCATCGACACGGCCGCCATCATCAAATGCCAAGGTCTCCAGTTGCTTGCATTCCTCAAACACCGTAGGCAGGATGGTTTCAGCGCCTGAAAACTCGTATAAGGGGAGGCGAAGAGTTACTAACCGTGAAGCACAACTGCGAGCGATAGTTCTGAGCAACACCGGTGAATGAACAGAGCGGTCTTGGTACTCGTGAACATCCCAACTCGTCGCGGGAAAAAGAACATCGACTTCCTTAACGAGATCGGCGTATTGTTTTAGAAATACTTCAAAGTACAGAACAGCATGAAGTAAAGACCGCATGCGTCGTAGTGATTGCAAGCGCAAAACTGGCTGCTGACGGGGTGGTTGCTCACTCCGGCCATTGCTTCGAATATTTTCGAGAAGGAGGTCATGCAGCTCACTAGGGAGCTCATTAAGGCTCGGTTTGTGGCTTGCGCGAGGTCGTCTGGCGCCGCAGTTTTGTACGAAGGACAGATGGGCACGGCTCGCGTCGATGTGGTGTTGATGTGTCATTATGGGCTGAGGAACTGTGGCGTCCGCGATCGTTGTGAGTAAAAGGTAAGAACGGAAGGTGCAGTAGCGAGTTGTTGGAGATGATGGTGACACAACATATCAGTCATGCTGGAGTTCTTATAGTGATTTGATCCGCGCTGATGTATAAAAAGACATCTGATTCTCGAATCGCGTTTGAAACGCTGTAACGAAACGTGCCTTTAAGTATCCACCCATCGTACTGCGTGCTTGTTTGAACGGCTGTTTGTGTATTTGATTGTCACCGCTCGCATTTGATCACACTTGTAGGACCGTTCTCCGGTATCAGGGAGGAAGTCTCGAATGTAGCTGACACGGCCAAAGGACAACCCGTAGAACATCGGGGATTCCACCTGGGAGTGACAAGGACCTTCGATCTTTCCATTTGTTTTTCACCGAGTAACAGTTTGAATACAGTGCCACCGCCGCCGCGGCCGTTGTGAAACGACAAACCGAAACCAAACCGAAACGCAAAACGCCAACCGCCACACACGCGCGCGTGCGCCAAGAAAGCAACCGCGCAGCAGCCACTGCACGCGCGCCACGCGTCGCGCGCGCGCGCGCGTGTATCACGCGTACGCACGCTGTAAGCACGGCGTGCTTTTTGCGCGCGCGCGCAGCGTCGCCGCCGCTGCTGCCGAGTGGCGACGGCGCTACGCTGGCAGTTTTTGCGCGCGCCGTTTATAGCGGAGGGGGGGGGGACGGCGGATACGGCGGAAGCGGACGCGGTGGCGCACGACGAACGATGCGTTTTTTGTTTGTGCCTTGCGTGCGTGTGGTGTGTGCGCGCTGCGGTGTTTTGTGTCGGCGGTGCTTGTGAGACACTAGCGTCGCTCGCCGGCGCTCCGTGTGTGTTTGTGTGTGTTGGCAGCTGTTGTTGTGGGGGTATGACACGACTCAAGGGCGCGCGCGTGCAACAAGCGGCGCTCATATTGAAACTGCTCTCGGCGCCGCGCAAGCCGTTGCTGCCGCTGTCGTGCGCGTCCAGGCCGTATCGCCCCATCGCTGACCCGACGCCGTTCGGATTGATCGGCTTTGCTATCGCTATCACGCTGTGGTCCGTGCCCAAGCTGCTGGGGACAGCGCACTCTACACCCGCTGCTGTTCGCTGTGGCTACTTCGCTGGGTAGCTTTGCGCAGCTGTTTGCGGCATACTACCACTTTCTGCTCAACAATATGCACGCCGCCAACACGTTTGCGCTGTTCGGCTTCCACTGGCTGGCGCAGGCTATTTTTCTATACTCGGCGCTTTTTTCGCCCGCGGCGGCGGCGGCAGCGGGCGGCGGCGAAGTGATGGCTACACAGCGCGGATTGGAGGCGGACGTGGTGCTGGCACTGACGTACAACGTGCTGTTCGCGCTGTCGGCGCTGGTGCTATGGGTTCCGAGCTTTCGCATCGACCGCTGCGCGTGCGGCACGCTGTTTCTCCTCATTGTGGTGTACGCGTTCGACGCGGTGGCGCTGTTCGACCACCGGTGGGCGGCGGTGATTTCGGGCGTGGCGGGCGTGTTGGCGTCCGTACTGTCGTACTACATGGCGTTTGCCATCCTGTTTGCCGACGCGTGGAGCGATAGCCTGTCGTCGTTGCCGCTGCGCTCGCTCACGTAGCTGCGTGTTTTGGGCAGCACAGCAGAGGGAGAGAGAAGGAGAGAGAGAGAGAGAGATGTTGTGTTGCACTGATTGCATTGCTTTTGCTTGTTGTTTGTTGTTGTATGCGCCACTGTATGTGAACGATCAAAGCATTGCTTGACGCGGCTTGACGCCGTTTATTTTTGTTTTCACTGTTCATGTTTTCGCTCTAGCGCTCTAGCTCTCAAAATGGCGCGCGCGCTGCTTGCAGGTAACGTTGCTACCGTTGGTAGATCGTCTGCTTGCACAGATACACCGAACCTCGATACCTTCGGTATCAACTATGGCGTGCGCCGCTGTTCGGCCTATTATAGCAGTAACGTATCCAGTGCGGATGCACCGTCCGTCTGTGACTGTGAAGTACATACTGTACTATCTAAGGTTACGAGTGATCAGGTGCATGCGCAGGCGGGCGCCGTTCATGCAGTGCGCCGCTCGGCGCCGAAAACAGTTGTGATTGTAGATACTGTAGATACACATCACCCCAGCACTGGTAAACACACGCGCTCACTGCCAACGGCCACATGTAAAAAGCTGTCACCAACCGGCGCGCGCAGTGGCACAAAAAGGCGCGCGCGCCATGACGTGTTTCGGCGCGCGTGCGCGCGTATATTTAGGCGCGCGCGCGCCGTCGCGTGGTCAGTGACCACTGGTCGCTGCTGCTCCAAGCAGTAAAGTTGTCTTATATTCCTCCAAGTTGGTACATAACGTTAACTTCTTTTTATGCAAGTATCTATGCATACTGCAATGCACAGCGGCACCAACGCGCAGCTTCATGCAAAACTGCCACCGACGATATGTCCACCCCCCCCCTCCACCGTGCGCTTTCAAACGGCGCGTCCGTACAGCGCTCGCTAGTCGTTGAGCGCGTAGCCGGAAACGCCAGTTGAGCGCATAGCCGCAAAGGCTAGTTGAGCGCGTAGCCGGAAAGCAGCAGCAAGAACGCCAGCACCAGCCCGCCAAAGATGGCCAGGTTCTTTTGGCCGGCCGTCATGCTGTTGGAGCCCAGCCCGTACGCCTGGTTGTCTGCAAAGCCGGCAATCACCTTCTTGCGCGGCACGAAGCGCCGCTTGGGCGTGCGACACACGGGGCAAAAGTAGCCGTCCGCCACGTCGTTGAACGGCGTGCCGGGCGCAATGCGCGCCGCCTTGTCGCCCTGGTCGGGCTCGTACACGTAGCCGCACGCGGGGCACTCGTACCGCCCCTCGTCCACCGTGATGAACTTCTCCGCCGCGCGCAGACGCTCCACTTCCTTTTGCGCGTCGCTGCGCTCGTCGGTCGCCGCCGCCGCGTCTGCGCCTGCGCTTGCGCCGCGCCCGCCTGCGCTTGCGCCGCGCCGGAGCGCTGCGCGTTGAGCGCGTCCAGAGACTTAAGCTCCTCCTCCTCCGCCACCAACTCGCTGCCACCGTCCTCACCGCCGCCGCGCGCGCGTATGCAAGCGGCGGCGCCGCCGCCGCGCCTCGCGCAGCGCGCGCGTCCATAACGCGCGTCGCGCCGATCGCTCGTCAGCGGCGCGCGCGCGTCGCCGCGTCGCAGTTGCAGCGGCACGCAGCCCACAAACGCCATCTTCAAACGCTCTCTCTCGCAACGCACCGCCGAGCTCGCATCTAGCAAAGCACTTTCGCATCTGCTATCTATCCACAGCTGCCGCCGCCGCTGCTGCGGCGGCGGCAGTTGGCACATGTGCCGTGCGCGGGCGCGGGCGCGGCTGGCTGCGCGCGCCTTGTGTGCGGCTCACAGACGGCGGCGCGCTGCGCAGCGCTGTGGCAGCCGCTCGATTTTTGCGCGTGCGCGCCGTGCCGCCGCCCATGCTGTGCGCGCCGTGCCGCCGCCCATGCTGTGCGCGCCGCTGCCGCTGCCGCCCGCCACCACTGCGCGCTGTCGCGCGCGACGTGCCGCCGCTTGCGCGCTCACGCCCGTCGTCGCTCGCCATCGCGCGCGCGCCGGTCGCCGTTGCAGCGCGCCGCACTCCCAGCGCTCCCAGCGCAGCCGCCGCGCCGCGCCGCGCGTGCCGCGCCATGCCGCTTGCAAAATCTTTCCCCGCCGCGCCGTTGGCCGCGCCTGCGCCCGCGCCCGCGTCCGCGCCCGCGCCCGCGTCTGCGCCCGCGTCTGCGCCGCAACCGTCGCCGTCGCCGCCGCCGCCGCCGCCGCCGCCCGCGCCGCCGCAGCAGCAGCAGCCGCCGCCGCCGCCGCCGCAGTCGCCGGGAGCCATGCCGCCGCGCAAGAGCACGCATCGCCCGCTGGCCGCAAAGGCGCCGCGCGGGCTGGGGCCCTCTACCACCACCACCGCCACTACCGCCACCGCCACCACCACCACCACCACCACCACCACCACCACCACCACGTCGCAGTCGTCCACGCCGTCTGCGCCAATCACGCCAGTTGCATCGGCGCCGTCTGCACCGTCTGCGCCGCCCGCGCCGCCGCCGCCGCCACAAAAGGTAGAGCTGAGGAAAACCACCAGCACCAGGAGTCGCCCGTCCGTGGCCGGCAAGGCGCTGCTTGAAAAGCCGCGCGCCGCCAAGTTTGCGTCCAAGGCGCTGGCCATCAAGGCCGAGAGGGCCGCGGAGAAGGCCGCGGAGAGCGCCGCGCTCGCCGCCGCGCGTCTGGCGCTGGAGAACTCCATTGAGCGCAGCCTGTGCAGCGTGCAGGCCGAGGTGAACGCCATCGAGCGCGATATCGCCAGCAAGGAGGACGCTTATATCAAGAATACTTGGGCGCAGGGTAATGTGTTGAGGGGCTGGGACGGCTTTGGTCGCAGGCTGGATCGCTCGGAGAGAGTTGTCACAGGCAACGGTAGTGGCGTCGCTACGGGCGCCCCAAAGCACCGCAAGTCCAGGCTCAGTGACCGTATCTTTAGTCTTAGTTCCTCCACTTCGCCTTTCAGACTCGACAACCCTGACGTTCAGATTGTCAAACGCGGCGGTGTGCAGAAAAAGAAGAAGAAGAAATGACCCCCTCCCTCACTGCACACAATCAAGCCCTCTATCTACAAACGTACATGCAGTACCTGCTCCCACACCCGCATCCTCGTCACTCTTCACTCACATTCAAACTCTGCACGTAAAAACTACACTAATCCATCATCTCATGATGCTCACTCAGCAGCCCGCCATCCCCGTTACTCACCCCAAAACGCGCTCGCCGATTCATTGATTCATTTCACTAGTCCAAACCAAGTCATGTCAACAACTCTTCAAAGTGCGCACCAACTGCATCCTGCGAGAATCCATGAATCAACGCGTTCTGATCTTAAATCTGCTGTAATAAAGGCATGCTAGCGTGGCACGGGTCCCGCCCGCCGCCGCCGCCGCCTCCAAGTATTAGTAGCCTTCTTAACGTCATATTTTGCAAGCTGGCGACGCCCTATCACACTCAAAAAGTTTTTGCAATTCCGAAGAGTCGTTGCGAAAGATCTACCCTTTTCAGAAAAGAAACGTCAACGTTACGCTCACCCTATTCATGTGTAGACAACATTATGTACCCAAGGGTAGCGTTTCCGTCTCATCCGTGGCGGGAACGATATGGCGATTATCAACTATCATACCGCAGCAACAGTTGACGCCTCCGTCTTTTTGATACATTCCCCGCCTTCTTCGCTGGGCCGTTCGCCATCTTCGGCTATGATAACTCTGTCGATAATGCTGTTCACTGTTGTTCGAATTTGCTCGGTATCTTCTGCTTGTTTCCACACCTCCAACACAGCATATGCGTCCTTTTCCCATAATATCTTTCGCCCTTGTGCGCTCTTGCAAAGCAACAGAAGCGCTTCCACCAAAAGCAGTCGTATTTCTACCAAAGGCTCCGGAGTAGCCGCTTCTGGATTGAGCGCCATGTCTTGCACGCACTGCGGGGCCTTCCTCACACTTGACGGCGGCACAGGGTGTTTTGGTGACATCAACCTTATCAAACACGTACCAATTGTATTCGGCTCACTAAGCAGTGCTTCATGACAGTCTTCCGCCATCGCGCAGTTTCGCAAAGCAGAAGCAACGGCAAGTCGAGTTGTTTCGTTGGATGACGGTATGAGCCGTAGCAACCACGTCAGCGGTTGCTGCCCTGATCTATTGAAATCGTTCTCAGCGCTTGTAGCATATTTAAACAAAAGATCTTCTCTTCCCTCTGCAGTAGTGAGAGCGTTGGGCATCCAAAGCACATTCGGAATTGATTCTAGGCGGGCAACAAGCTTCAGCAGCCTGTCAATAGTTAGGTCCTTCTCAATACCGGTCAAACCTTTACCAACAAGCGCGTCTACGCCAAACGGATGACGTGTAATGTTCGATAACAGTCCTGCATAAAGTGAGGACAGCCCCCGTTCGTCAGGGTCAAGCAGTGCCTTCGCAGCTCGTTGAACAGCGCCTGCATTTGTCATCACTCTGGCCGCTTCCGTACCTTCAGAAATATTTACCAGCGCAGAAAGAGCTACTCGAGAGCATTGTCGATCTCCGCAGAGCACGAGTAAGCGACGAACTGTTTCTTCACCGACTTTGGTAGAGCCAATAATCTGTCGAAGTTTGGCTCCTGCATCTCCTCCCGAACATGCAGCCAGCGCGGTACATGCAGCCGTTCTTGTCGATGGGCCCACTGCGCCGCTGAGTAGCTTCACGATTTCTGTCAAAGCCTCCTTATCCATTTCCAGGTTCGTTTCTTTAACTCGCGCGAGCCAGAGTTGCTTCTTGACAGACCGCAAAACTTGCAGCTTGTAGATCACGCAAAGCTGCTTTCCAGATAGATTCCGTCGCCAGTGAATTAGTTTTCGTCCAAGTAGATAAAAGGCCTTCACTCGCCAGATGAGAGCTCTGAACACGTTGGCAAGTTAGTCCAGACTGCCTTCCACGTCTCCCCTACAATATGTATTCTATGCCTTGTTATACCGTTGGTACCAACGGTGCCGATTCGGCTGTACACAACGCACGGGGGTCACCGTCGACGTGATACAAAGTATGACATCTTGTTGCCTACCTTCAATATCAAATCTGTCATCTTTTGCTGTCTATAAATGTCATTTGGGGGAAGCCAAGCGGGAAGCATGATGGTTTTACACTCCTCTTGAACAAACAAATTTCAACCAAATTATACCTTTTCTTTGACTTGATGTTGGAGAGGGCGGAACTCTTTTCTGCTCCTGGTTCCAAATTGGATTGATGCATCGCCAATGATCAGGAGCTGAAGTTAAGCTATCCCGGACAGAGTTATAAAAGGTGTTCAGCCTTGACATAATTCAGGAGTACTAGCAGAATGGTGATCTTGACAGGACATTGACTCCGGACAGATCGATTGCACCAATTCGAGGCAAGTCTTTCAAGTGACATCAAGGTTCGGTTAGAGTTTGGCTTCTCCTAATTGTTTCATATATAATAAGCGCTCTTTTATGGCTTCGAAGGCAGTGGAAGCCTCCTCTAGGGCGAAGAGTCATGGTGAGTTCTTGCGTTTATGGGAAAGCAATGCTCCTCTGACACACGACCAACTGCAACTATGTGCCCTTGTCGAATCACAATGTTCCACCGTTGTTCCGGTTTCAAAAGTGTCTATAGCAAAAACTGCTGGTGCTGTTGATTCGTCACAGAACGATAAAGATGAGGCTATGTTTGCATACAAAGGGGAGGATGGTTTAAAGGGCTTAGCCGAGGTCAGCACTGCGGAAGAGTTCCATATTTGGCATAACGAGATGGAACGAAGACTCGAAGAAGCTAATGAACACAAATATCGATCACTGGTAGACGGTCTCAAAGAGGATCGAAAGGCCTGTCTGAGACTAATAGAAACAGTAGGTGATGCTTTGGCAGCTCTCATTAAGATTGAAGGCGGTCATCAGTTTGTGTCGGACATAGTTCTGCAGTTCAAGTCAGACTGCGAGGCAATGGTGTCAGAAAGGAAAACATTGGGTGAACTGGCGGACGCACTCCGAAAGCGACTCACCTATTTTGATGAACTCGAGACGTTGACAGCGAAATTTGGAGGAGGGAAGAACTCAATCAAGCCAACAGATTCCGATTTTGTCAAATTGCTGCATCGCTTGGACGAGTGCGTGGCTTATGCATCCAGCTCAACTGGGGCAGTGGCAGAAGCAGATGGATATCTAGCCCGTTTCCTCGAGTTGCAAAGGAGAGCTTTTACTTCTATTCGAAACCACACGGTGACCGTCTTCCGAGACACTACAACACAAGTTGCGAAGGAACTTCGAGAGGATCGTCTTAATGGAGCTGGGTTTAGACATGCTGATCTCACCGACGCGTCCAAAGAATACCTGCGATTTCGAACCATCGCTCCTCGTATAAAGTCGTTAATGGCAGAGCTTCATTCTAGAGCAAAGGCAAATCCATCAAGTCCTCGTGCTGGCGCATCTATGCGACATAGCGAGCTCAATTTGTCTCCTCCCTATGCAAGAAGACCGTCTCCCACAACAGACGCTTATTCGAATCCATCATCCAGTGGAATGGCTGGGTTTAACGTGAATTCTATGTTTTCAACACGAAACACTGCTCTGGGGTTGTATGCGGACTGCGAAGAAATCTTTTTTGAACAACGGAAGCGTTTGCTTGACTCATCTGTTACAGCCCATGTTAAATCACTAGCGGATGTGAAGAACATGATCGCTTTGGCAAGACCTGGATCAGCATACGTTTTGCGCGTTTGTCAATTGGAGCGCCAGCTCTATGAGCATTTCTTTCCATTTGACAGCGAGGAGCAAAACGAGACTCCCGTACTACATTCAGCGCTTGGCGGTGTGTGCGATGTCGTATATACAGAATTGAGGCCACTCATATTGCAGGAGGATGACCTTGACAACCTGGTTTACCTTATTGAGGTTTTGAAAACAGAGATTCTTGGTGATGAAGTTCCTCGTCGCGGGTTTGCAGGAAAGGCGTTTGCTCCGTCTGCGGTCCGTGCTATTGCGGACGCACAGGAGCGTATCATTTATCGAGCCGAAGTGTATATGCGTGATGAAATCCGAGGGTTCGTTCCAAGCCAACATCACCTCAACTACCCCGAACTCATTTTGGAGTGTAACAAACGAGCGTCCGCATCCTCCCTTTCCGTTGCAACTTCCGCACAAAAGTCAACGGACGCCGGTGAGATGGAGAACAAGTCAGAAACTGAATCAAGAGACAAGGATAGTTTCGTTCCTGACATCCGCAGTGTGGGCATATATGCCACATGGTATCCACCTGTAGAGAAGACGCTTAGATTGCTTTCAATGTTGTACCGATGCGTGGATGGGGAGGTGTTTGCAGGGGTAGCGCAAGAAGCAGTCGCGATATGTGTTCAGAACGTAGGTTCGGCCGCTGCACGGATTGCCGCACAAGACAAACCGAACGCCGAGGACCATGCGCAACTGTTTCTAATCTGGCAACTATTGATGACCAGGGAACAGATCTCTCCCTTTGATGTGGACATGGAACTCGCCACCAGATTGGACCGATATTCTCAGTCACTTTCGCGGAAGCGAGCTGCAAAATTACTTCACCAAGGTACTTGAAGACGACATTAAGGCTGTGTTCAAACCGCAATACGTCGATGCTATCGCGAAGGCCGTCAAGGGTCGTGTCATAGACATGCTTAAGAGAAAGGATGAGCGCAATGCAATGGATAGTATTGTATATGATTTGCAGCTGCGCAAACTGCTTGACCGTGAGATCGGTGTTCTTAGCGGCGGCGAGTTGCAGCGTTTCGCGTTGGCTATGGTCGCTGTGCAGCAAGCGGAAGTGTATATGATCGACGAACCCAGCTCCTACCTTGATGCACGCCAACGACTAAAGGCCGCCAAGCTTATCAGAGGTCTACTTGCCGATAAGAGCAAGACTTATGTTATTGTGGTGTTCAGCTGTCTTCCAAGACAAACTTTAGATTATCTGTGTGCATCCATGCACACTATGTCACCAGTCACCCACATATATGAACAAACACTACCATGACCCTGCTCCGTCAATCAGAAAAAATCCAAGAGGCTTATGCTGCTGCACCTCTGTTGTGACTGACTGAGAAGTGCAGATCTGCAATGCTTTATTGAGATGACTCGAGATCTTCACAATTATTGGAAGCCGTCACAAGTCTCGCGATCTTCGATACCTTCACTGCGTGCAATTGTTCTAGATGCCGCACAAGCCAAGCCCTATCTTTACACCCCTTATCGCTTAGGGTGTATATGTATATAAAGCACATGTGCACGGATCTAGAGTGCTTCTCCAAGTGCTCCTTACGGCTAAATTATGAAGCTCCGGCACCGGTCACACCGATACGGACGAAGACGTTCATGCGCGGTGAGTTTGGCGCTTGCGCGGGCGCTTGGTGCGCTTCTTGGCGGGTTGCATTGGCGCGTCACACACGGCGCAGTTATTCTTGCGGATGTGGTTCACGGAGCTGCATTTGGAGCAGCGCCGCTGCACGCGCTCTTTGCCGCGCCGCGTGTCTGTGGAGTGTGGCAGCCGTGACGGCTTGAACGGCGGTGGTGACGGCGCGATTGGCGGCGGCGCGTTCCATAGCACTGCGGCGGCGGCGGCAGTAACGGCGTGCGGCGGCGCGTACAGCAGCGCGGACGACGCGGGCGTGGGCAGCGGCAGCGACTGCAGTGGCAGCGGCGGCGGCCCAGAGTACACCGCGGCGGCGACGTAGTCGTACGGCTGCGCGTCTGCGCCGTCAGCCTCCGGCTTGGGTTCCAACGACGAAGGCGGCAGCTCCAGCAGTGGGTTCTCGGCCAAGGCTCGGGCGGCGGCGAACATGAGCGCGGTAGTGGGCACATCGTCCGGCGGCGGGTGCGGCGGCGCAAGCTGCTGCTGCTGCTGCGGCTGCTGCGGCTGTTGCGGCTGCTGCGAGTGGAGCGGGACGGCTCCCAGCTGGCCGCTGTACAGGGTGAAACGGGCGGTGCGACGGGCGTGGTATACGACGCCCTGCAGCGGGGGGTGACGGCGCGCCCAGTGGTCGACGTCGACGTGGTCGGAGTGGCGCACGGTGGCTCTATTAAGGCTGACGAGCTCGAGCACACGGGTTGCCTGATACCGCGACGGCTGTGGCATGGCGGCGGGTTGGCGGGCGGGCGGGCGGGCGGTCGGGCGGGCGGTCGGGTGGGCCGACGGGCGGGCGGCGCGCAGGCGACCTACGACAGTCGCACTGCGACTGCTCGGCAGCGGCTTTTAGCGCGCGCGCGTGACGGAAGCGCGTGCGGCAGGCGAGTGTGCGCCAGGCGCGCGCGCGCGGAGGCGGACGTGCACGGCGGCAGATGCGCCCGTGCGGCTGATCCAAAAGCGCGCAAATTTTTAAAGCGCAAGTGACGCTCGCGCAACGTGCGCCCGACACGTGCGCCGCTTGCGCCGCCGGCTGCGTGCCCGCGAGGCGCTGCTCGGCGAGTGCGCGCGTTCGATCCGCCGCTCGCGCTGCCGCCGACACCAGCTGTGCACCGCCACGCCGCCGCCGCGCTCCGCGCGCACGGCGACGCAAACGGCGGCGTGCGCGCTCGGTGGCACGCGCGCACGCAGCCACGCGCGAGCTCGGAGACTGCTTCCGCGCATCGCGTCGCGCAACGCGTACGCGGCGGTAGCGGTAGGCGTGCGGGCACGGCGGTAGCGGTGGGCGTGCGCGCGCGTGGGATGGCGTCGTGGCCGCACGTGTGGGAGTGGCGGCGTGCAAGGGGTGGCGGCTTGCGTGCGCGGTCGGCGAACGTGCGCGGTCTGCACGCCGGCGCGCGCGGGAGAGCACGGCGCGAGCCGCGCAACCTCATGCTTACAGCGCTCTGGCAGGCGCTGTCTAATATTAGCGCGGCGCGCGCGCCTGCCACCACACGGGCGCGTATCATCATACGCGTGGCGGCGAGCTGCGTTTCACGGATTATCAGCGAGCGCCACGCGTGCCACGCGCGCTTTGCCGCCGCCCCAGCGCTGCACGCCTGCCTGTGTGCAGTCGCGCCTGCAGTGCTGTGCGCTCTTTGACAAGCTGTCTTTTTCCATCGCCGAATGTGCATTACAGCAGTAGCTATGAGGCAAAATTTGTGCTTCAGAAACGAGGCACGCGACGCAACTTGAAAAGTTTAAAGTCCCCCTCGAGTGTAGATAAAACTGTTCCGGGATTCGTAACTTGCAAGCAACCCGGCAGCCTTTCGAAGGCAGTGCGTTTTGCAACAGTAGTTGGGATGTAAGTAGATAGATCCGACGCTTCCTGTTTCAAGTACAAATGCACTTAATTATGTGAAAGTTACATTGCCTGGCTACGGTAACTTACAAGTATCTACTCGTCAAGCGCACGCACACGCGTTGAGGCCGTGTAGTGCGGGCGCAGTGCGTGTGCGGCGCGTGCTCGTAACCCGTTTGCCACGCGTTGCAGTACGGAGAAGCGCAAGCGCGCGTGACGCACGGCGAGGAGGTCCTCCTCGTGCTCTACGCAGCGGGTGCAGCAGCGGTTTAGTTCAAACACAGCAGCTTTATCCCTCTTTCCAAGTCCAAACCGTACGGATACCACTTGCTGTTACAAGTTGCACGGTCGCCTGCAGCCGCACACGCGTTTAAAAACAGTTACACGCGTGTTGAGGACGCGCACACGTTGACACATCCAAGCCTTCTTTGGCCCGCACTTCTCCCGTGCGTATGAAGGCGTTCGTAGCGCTCCGAACGAACGCACTTACATTCGCATTCGCCGCGAAAAAAGTTTGCTTCCGCCTTCTACGTGTACCGTTGGTACTAACCGTTTCCCGTTCCTGTCACCTGTCACCTTGCGCGTTGGCCGCCAGATCAGAAAGTTCTATCTGCGCTTGCGCTCCCAGGAAGCGTTCATATCTATGATATGCGCGCCTGTCTACCGATAGTGAGCCGCTCTGCCCTGAAAAAGTATTTGTGAACTTGCGCTTTTGGTGCCAAAAGTGGCAGCCTGTTTAACAAACACCAAGGCCTGCGCACGTCGTGGCTACCGTTGGTAACAGTCCGGTTTATTCTATAAACTATAATGGAGCAAACAAACGTTGTTATTGTGTCTGTGTCGTCGTTCACCATTCCCTGAAATCTGTACCCCCCTCACTGTAGCGTCCTGCTTGATTTTTGCCACCCCTCTGAACAGGGTCAAATTCGTGGGTTCTGTGTCACTCCTGAACCCACTTACGTGACATCGTCAGTAGTCACCCATTCATGTAAGACTCCATGAGCCCTTGCTCCCGGCGCATCCGAAGCACATGCTTCAGAAGCGCCAAGGTCATTCGCAGAAAGGTCATTCGCAACAAAGGCACAGCCCTGTGCTCACGCCCAGAGCTGCTCATGCTCGGCACAGCCGGGCATGAGCGGCTCTAAGCGTGTTCTGATCACCGGCACAGCACTGGCTCATATACGGAAGCTGCTCACGCTCGGCATAGCCAAACATGAGTAGCTTGAAATGTATTCAAAGCGCAGGCAAAGCCCTGAGCCCACAGCCTGTGGCTGCTCATGCTCGGCTGTGCCGCGCATGGGCACCTCCAAGCGTGTTCCAAACCCCTCCCCCGCTCTATCTCAGAACCAACGCTGATCATGCTCGGCTATGCCGAGCATGCAAGAGCAACGCTACTGCGTGTTACAACTGCGGGCACAGCCCCGAGCTCGCAAATTGGCGTTACTCATGCTCGGCACAGCCGAGCATGAGCAGCTCCAAGCGTGATCAAACCAAGGGCACAGCCCTGGGTCACATCCCGAAGCTGCTCATTTTCGGCAACGCTGAACATGAGCAGCTTCAAACGTGTTCAAAGCGCGTGCACAGCCCTTACTTTATAGCCTGGGACTGCTCATGCTCGGCTGTGCCGAGCATGAGCAGGTCCAAGCGTGTTCTGACCACTGGCACCGCCCCGTCTGACATTCACAAGCTTCTCATGCTTGGCACAGCCAAGTAAGAGCAACGTTGCCGCGTAATCTAAGTGTGGCCACAGGGCTGAGCTCAGAGCTTGGGGTTGGTCATGCTCGGCACAGCCGAGCCTGAGCAGATTGCAGCATGTTATAAAGACGGGCACAGCCCTGTGCTCAGAATGTATCTCCGCTCATGTTCGGTTGTGCCGAGCTTGAGCAGCATCAAATGTTTGATAAGTGCAGCACAGCAGCCCTGTGATCAGAGGCAGTAGTTGCGTATCCTACGATAAGCTGCTCAATTTCTGATGCTTTGAAACTACTGATTTCTTGAAGTTCAAAGCTTGATGATTAAGACTGTTTTGATGTTCAATGTACAACTACAAGAGCTTCCTATGTGAAAGTGTAAAATACCTTTAACAAAGCAATCTTTGCTTATAAAGGTAGGTTGTTGTCCGTAACCTATCTTTAAAATTGTTTAACAATCACAGGAATAAGTAGATTACAGCATAATATCAACTAGAAAGCATTAGTTTGGCAATCTATCGCATCTTGTGCTTGACAAAAGCCAGTATCTTAGAGGGTTCATAGACGTACATCTCGCGTGAACTACCTAAGAGGTATGATGTTGACTACTTAAGTAGGTTAACTACCAAACTGTTTGACAAGAGAGCCAATCGGCACTGAGCAGGGTACAGGTGAGGGTACAGTTCTAGCCGTTCGGAGTTTTAAGAAATCCCGATTCTAGCTTCTGTACCTTTGTCTGTACCCACGTAAGAGCGATTAATTGCCTTGATTGCTGGGTAATTGCGAGAGAATATGGGAACAAACTATAGTTTGTTCCCATATTCTCCCCATAGGTTTGAAATTGAATTGAAAAAAGCTCTGCGAAGTTTACATATACAGTGAAAGGTTTCAGTGCCGCCTACAGTAGTTTTGTAAGAGATACCTCTGCTTGTCACGCGCGTTTTTGCAGAAAGGGTACAGAAGGCAGACCCAATATACCATTGATTCAATTGTCTCTGTTTACAGTAATGATGACGCGAGTGCGTTCAGCGTTGTGAGCTGAAGCACAATAGTAACGACGTGAACACCACCACTGATCTCCAACAACTCGCAGACAAGGTAGTCTGTGATAACTTTAGCCCAACTGCAAGGCACCCTTTTAAGCAGAAAGATACTGTATCTGGTTCTTCGAGAGGATCGAATGAATGACTTGCCCAATTCCATCGAAAAGGGCCTGTACAACACGTATGTTCGGATACATTTTATGCAGCAGTTGTAGTGAACGCAATGTAAACTGAAACGTAGCGAAAATTACAACAAATTCAGCCACATGCGCTCACTTATCAGCATTGCTACACCACTAGTAGTGGTCCACTACTGCACAAGCTCATAAGCGACTTTGCCGTTACATCAGATAACCGGGTTATCCCTACATTTTTTTTCTGTCCTACAGATACAGATATTGACCAAATTGAGGATGGAGTTTTCTGGGGGAGATCTCGAGGGTACGGCGAATGCAGATGTCATGCACCTATCGTAGTTGGCACAAAGAGTTCAAAGTTACACTGTTCTTGCCGGGTTAACTTAACCTGAAAGTCGTTGTACGTGGACCTGCTGGGCGTGGCGCTACACCTGGAGGTGATCTGCCGGGATTACTACGAGGGGGTGTCAGGGCGAGGGTCAGCGATGGTGACGGTGGCCAAGTGGGCGGCGTTGGCGGTGGCGGGGGGTGTTGTAATATATGCGGGGAAACGAGCGTATGACTACTACTCGCGGAAGGCGACGTGAGAGGGGGGTTGGGGGGGGGAGGTGGAAGATTTTGTTTAGAGAAAGGAGTAAAAGCGCTGCGGTGGAGGCTGGCTGTACGCTTGTATGTGTGCACCCTTGGTATGCCGCTTCGCGAGATCCGTTGACGTGTTTGGGCGTGGCTGGCGGCGACGGCGGCCGCGGTGGCGGCGGCGGTTTTAGGGGTTTTAGGGTTTTAGGTGCGGCGCGCCTGCACGTCTGGACTCCGGAGGGAGCGCTTGGCGTCATGGAGCGTGTGCGCGTCACAACGCCTCGCGTGCGCGAATGGGCGACCGTATGCGCGCATTTTTCGCGCACCCATTGGCTATTGTTGTGCGTCGCTGCTGTTCGTTTGACGCGCGCGCGCGCGTGTACAGTATATATATAGTGCGCTACTGCTTGCGACAGCCGCCTGCGCGGCAATTTTAAGGCGCGCCGGCCCCCCCACCCCCCCCGCCCCCACCCTTGCGCCCCGAGCATATACACCAGATCGTTGCCCCACGCCCTTTTGCATGCCACACACGCGGCTGCCCGTCGCCTTTTCTTCGCTCCCCCCCCCACCCTCCCCCCCTCCTACCGCCAACTAACTCCTTACCTCAGCGCGGCTGCTCCTCCTCGTCCAGCACAGTCACGTCCCCGCCACCCCCGCCGCCATGGGACAAAAGAAGAAGCGAGCCGTGCCCAACGCGCGCGACCAAATCTTCTGTTATTACTGTGACCGCACCTTCCAGCAGGGGCAGGAGTTGCTTGCGCATCAGAAGGAGAAGCATCTTCGATGTCCCTACTGCAACAAGCGCATGCTCTCCGTCCAGAGCATGCTGGTGCACGCCGAGCAGATGCACAACTCGCGCGTCTCCGTCGTGCCCAACGCCATTGCCGGTCGCAAATCCGTCGCTGTAGACGTGCTGGGAATGAGCGGCATCCCCGACTCCTTCTACGCTTCCATGGACGATGCGCACCTCCCAAAGCGCCCGACAGACAATCATCTTTCCCCAATCGCCGTGCCACACACCACGCCCACCGCCGCTTACGTCGATTCGCATCCCGCGTACATTACTTTTGCACCGTCGGCTTTGCCGCCGTACGCGCCGTCGCGGTCGCATCCGTACTCGTACGCTTCGCAAGCGCCGACACATGGCGCTTCCCATCTGTATCAACAGCAAGCCGCCGCGTACTCGTATTCAAGACCACCGCCAACCAATTCGCCGCCCAATGACGCGTATGGCTACAATGAACCAACTTCCAATTACAACGCTGCGCACATGCCGCCCTACTCGCCTGCACCGGCGCCGCAGGCGTACACGCCGCCTGCTGACGCGGCTCAATACGTCAGCTATTCGCAGCAGCCCGCAACGTACAGCTACGCGCCAGCAACCAGACTACCGCCACTGAGGAGCACGTACGCGGCGGGCTCACCCACGCAGCCCGATGCAGTTCGCGCTAGCCAAGCAGCGCCATCAACTTCGCCCAACATTGTATACACACGTAACGAGGCCATTCGCTCTCCCCTCCCTCGTCACAACCAGTACACGCCGCATAATGGCGTAAACGCCACGCAACCGTTCACGAACCTGTACTCGTCGCAACCAAGAGCAGGCGGCGCGATGGCGGCACCAGAACGCGCGGTGGCGGCACCACCAGACAGCGCGGTGGCGGAGCAGAGTAAGATCCTTTTCGAGTTGCGCCACAGCAGCCCGGAGGAACAACGCGCACAGCTGCCCAGGTACGTGACCAAGCCGCGCTGTGCCACGAAGTCATAAGGCGGGCAAGACGTCCGAGCTGCGGCGTGCGAACGTGCTTCGTGTGCACTCGGTGACCCTTACTTGTCACCCGGCTGCATCGCGCATTTGCGCGTGACGATCTTCTTTAAGGTGCTCTGCCGCACAAAAGGAGGTTTGTAAGCATATACAGTAATGAGCTTGCGATCCCTCAAGTTGAGTTGCCTCATCCGCTTCTTTTTTTCTTGGAAGCAACGCAACTGGTGGAAGAGACGATTTGTCCGTTCCGTGCTCCGGGCTTCTGGTTGGTGTTGTAATTTCTTGCTCGTCCGTGATTGAATGCACGTCTATCTATCATATTGACGTAGAAACTACGCATACCGTAACTTTATCATATTCAGCCTATCTATATTTAACCTGTCGAAGCGTATCTGTTCCACGGAATGGAGATCGGCTCCAGAAAGAACGTGTTCTCCCTCTGCGGGAAATTTGCTGGTACGCCTATTAGAGTGTTGCAGTACTGTACCTTCAGCCACTGTTTTCGCGCTCCATCGACGAGCAAGGCTGATGACCACTTCCCAGGTTACAGGGTCGTGAATCTCGTCTGAACAATCGAAGATGACATGCAGACAGCGAGACTGAATCCAAATCTCGCAGTCTGGTTTTATCATATCATCCCTGCATCACGTTCTACTACAGAATCATTCAAAATTGGCAAGGCGTTCAAACCCAACAAAGCCCTTCTTTCATGTGAAGGAACTACGGGGAAAAGGAGGTAGTCGAAGCAGAGGAGCTTCTGTGTAGGCTGAGGACGCATTGTGTTGTCAGCCACAAGCTGTGGTTGGAGTTTGAGTGAGCTCATACCTGAGCTCACTCAAGGAGATTCTATGGGTGCCGCTAACATCCTGACCTTGATTACATCATCAGCAGGACTAAGCCATCTACCAAAGTGTAAGACGAACTCCGCTTCGTTGACGACGGTGAGATATGCCGTTTCTGGTTCGTCGCTCGCATAACCCCGCGTACGGCTGTCATTTTCGCAGCGGAACAGTATCGCTCCCGCAGAGAATACTTTCTAAGTTGAACAAACCGATTCCTTTGCATGCGTTGATCAACGGGAAGCTTCTGTTGAAGCAGAGTCTGAGATTTTGAGACCCCCTGTTGTCCGTGTGGCAAGTGTCTGTAAGTTACCTTGTCCTGTGAATCGTGTACCGTGTAAAAAGCCTTTGCTGCCCGTTTGAGGACATCCCATCGCACGCGCCAATAACTTGTGTAGGAGAGCAAGTGGTGCCAAAAAAAAGCTCCAAAGCAAATACAAACAGCTCACGTCTGGAGCGTCACGCTCGCTAAAACGTCATTGATGCAGCCGCACGCACGAAAAACCCCAATGTTACGGACAGCAGCCGTGCCGGCGCACAGCAGCCGTGCCGGCGCACAGCAGCCGTGCCGGCGGACAACAACTTTTTGAAAAGGTTTGCTCGCGAGCCGCCGCACGGGCGGTAAGTTACCGTTGGTACCAAAGGAATTGCAATTGGCCGGATCTGATCAGAGCAAGCAGTAGGGTATAAATATCGGCGGCACCGGCACCCAATTGTCAACAGTTGTCTCAGCTTTCCACAGCACCACCCCTCACCACCCCTCACCACCCCCCCACATCGCAGCCGTTCTATCACTCTCATCCACTCAGTATGCCCTTCGACGCGCCTCCTCCAGAGCGTGAGCCGCTGCCTTCTCTGCAGAGCCTTCTTGCAACACCGCCGCTTTCCTCCACCAATATCCGGCTGCCGCCGGTGAGCATGCTGCTGAAGGCTGCAGACGTGCCAATGGCATCTTCTTCCCGTGCGGGGCCGAGTGGCGCCCACTCGCTCTCGGCGCAGAAGCAGAACATTGCGCCCATATCAGCCCGGAAAGCGCCGGGCAGGCGCCATTCCGCTCGGCAGACAGGGCGCAAAGCCGTCGCCAAACGCTCCTCTGGCACGGTTTCTCGCAGCCGCACGGCAGCCAACGTGGAGCCAACTCCTCTGTTGGGAGCGCACATTGCGCCGAACATCTCGCTGTATCACTGCTACTTTTGCCCGTCCAAGTTCATGACTCGGGTGGAGAGGAAGGCGCACAACAGGATATCGCACGAGAAACCGCACGGATGTAAGATATGCGGCAACAGTTTCACGCGGCGCTTTGACTTGGAGAAGCATATACTTACTGTGCATCACAAGGTGCGTCCTTATTCGTGTGAAGAATGTGCGAGCACGTTCGGTCAGAAGCATCACTTGGCGCGGCATGTGCGCGCAGTTCATAACAAGCAGAAGGAATTCTGCTGCCGACGGTGTGGGATTACGTTCGCAAGGAGGGAGCATCTTTCGAGTCACGCGAAGGTGATGCACCGCTAGATTAGTGCGATAGTTTACATTAAGATATAAAGTATTTCCGAAGCTTGATCTCCTACAGTACAGACCACTGCTGCGGCGGCGATGAGCACATCAGTCGCGGCCGGAGCGCAACGGCGCTGCGAGAGAGCCAGCGCGGAGCGCGGAGCGCGGCGGCGGCGGCGGCGGCGGGGTGGGGGTGCACGGCTGGTGTCGGCGGCGGTGTGAGCGGCGGATCGAACGCACGCACTCGCTGAGCAGCGCCTCGCGGCCACGCAGCCGGCGGCGCAAGCGGCGCACGTGTCGGGCGCACGTTTGGGGTGCACGTGTCGGGCGCACGTTGCGCGACGAGCGTCACTCGCGCTGTAAAATTTGCGCCCATTTTGCGGTCGCGCCGAGGCGCCACTGCGGCGGCGCGGCTCCGCGCCGCGCTGACGGCACGTGCCGGTTTTGTTTTGCTTTGCCTTGCTTCCCGCCGCTGCGCTGCCAACGTGCCGCTTTTTGGTGGCGGTAGCTCTACAATTACCAACGGCTATCTACAAGTTGAGCACAACTTGCAACCACTTTGACGCTCTCTCAAGTTCAGAGTCTCAACACAATTGCCCACCTGCTGCACGCGCCTCAAAGCCACTTTTGATCTGTCTGTGTTGTGTAGCCATAGCAATCCACCCAAGGTGCAGCTGTAAACCGTTGTCGCCAACGCCAGCCACTGCGTTCAAACACAATACGCCGTATGTTATGATTCCAGCATGGTCCTTTCTCCTCGAGAGCGCACAGATTCACAGCTGGAACGGTGCCAAAACTTTTGGCCCAAACGCAAGTACGTTTAACCGCATCATCAACTGCTGGTGTGAGCCGCAGTCAAGCTGATTGAACAATGCTCAATCACCTTGGCTACGCTCGCAAAATATAGAAACTCAATCCCCGCGAGAGCTGGCGAATCAACGCTGAGCGAACCTTGGCTCACCTGTAGCTGCAAACTTGTGTACAGTAGCTGCTCCTCCACCAGCTTTCACGTCATCAGTTGCGCGTGGCGGCCCCAAGTTGGCGCCCCGAACTGCGCTGTCATTCACCCGCATGTGCGGCGCCTTGTTACGCACCAACGGCAGCAACAAACTCCACTCTTCTTCTTACCGTTCTGCAAGTAATTTTATCTACAAGCGTAACATTGCCACCAACCTGCCGCTCCACACTTTGCACGCGCTCGATAAACAACGCTCGCAAACGCACTGCCTCCGCAATGTCCATGCGGAGTCCGCATCACACGTCGTAAATTCAATGGCCTCAACAGCAGTCAACGTGCTGTATCAACTTGAAACTGGATATCAAGCTTTTATGTGCTAATCAAATGCACCAGGAAGCTCTTCATTTACGTCAATCTACAACACAATGATGCCGCTTTACAACCACGCCTTTAACACCCCGCGTCACCCGCGAGTAACAACCAGTTCTATTAGTGAACCTCTTCCATCTGTGTCGCAGCATCTTTCGTCACCTCAGCACATCACAATGGCCCCCGACAACACTCCCTCCTCTCTAGTCCTTCGTTCCGCCTCCGAATCCCCCTGATCTCATCACCCCAACGCCGGCCTATACTCTCACTAGGTAGTCTCACCAATCTCTCGCCCTCAGTTCTTCTCCGGTACATCTTGATGTTCCTAACTCTTTCACCTCGCAAGCACCGCTTCAACCGTTACCTTGGCACTCTCATCACCTCACACAGAGTGTCCCTCCTAGGCCAACTCCGTCGCCAGTCACGGAGGCGTCACTACCGGAGTACCGTCATGATATCTCACAAACATTTCCGACCCTCGGCATCATGCCCCTTCAATCGCAGTACGAGGAACATTTAGCGATGGACAAAATGAGTGTCATATCGTCGGACAGGGACCGTCTCATCCCGTCGCCGCCACCGTCTTCTCCTCCATCAGTCCCACAATTTCGAGACGCATCCCGATCGCCGTTGCCCCCTTCATCAGCCAAGGGGGTGAAGGTAGCCAATACTACAGCGAGTCAGGACACGGACATAGAGCTTGCACCAGCTTATCCGTGTCGATTGTGTAAGGCAGGGTTTGACAGCCGGGAGGATCGTGAAGCGCATGTGGACTCGCAGCACCCTCGCCCTCACAAGTGTGCCGCGTGCGCTCATCGCTTCACCTGGAAGTTTGACTTGGAGAAGTACGTACTCACAGTGCATGAACGTCTTCGTCCGTTTCGGTGTGAACGGTGTCGGAGCTCGTTCGGACAGAAACACCACTTGGTGCGTCACAAGAACTCCGTCCATTTCAAGACGAAGATGCACAAATGCGCTTACTGCTCTTCAAAAGTCAGTTGCAACGAGCACTTGGAGAACCAATCCAGATCGGTACACAAGTGGTTCATATACGTAGGCGCACTATGTGATTAGGGTGCAAGCGACAGTATGACTTGTGGAGAATCTGAATTGACCAACACGCACATGTGGCTCGAAGACGTTGCAGTCCGGCTACGCTGCAACGTCTGGACGGAGCGACATGGTGCAGGACGTTGTGCTGCATACTGTGCAGTGGTGAGCAGCGACAAGTCAGCAGAGAGTTCCAAACGGGCTGCGTTCTAATTAAGAGAGAGCAAGCACCGAAAATACAAACATTCGTAGTAGTCTGTGACTTGGTTGCTGGAAGCTAGCGATAGATAAATAGGTAGCTCAAACAAGTAAACTGCGGATCGAGGAGTCGATCCAACCTTTGTGAGACCGATCAGTGTGCATCTTCAACAGGTTATCGGGCCTACTGCGAACTGCTGTCGCGTGTTGTACTTCTGTCTCTTTCTCTACTACTTCTTTGTCTACGGCATCGTCATGGACGACACTTTTGTTGACGTTGCGAAGCTTCGTATCCCGCTTTTGAAAGCGGATAACTACTTCATGTGGTCACACAAAATGGAGCTGGTGTTACGCTCTAAAGGTGTGTGGCCTCTGGTGACGGGTGCCGAGTGCAAACCGGAGGACAAAGACGCTGCGGAGAAGTTCGAGAAGAAAAAGGATATCGCTCTGACCTGCATTCTGCTTTCGGTGCATGAGTCTTGTGTGGCATCGGTGATGACTATTCGGGACCCATCGCCGATATGGAAGACACTGAAGTCAAACTTCGAAATGGTGTCGCAGGCGAGCATCGATGCGCTACTGGAACAGTATCAGGATATGAAGATGACTACCGATGAACGTGTATTGGACTACATCAACCGTCTTGCCGTCATCGAAATGCAGCTAAACAGTATCGGACACACCCTGTCTGAGGCAGAAAAGCTGAGAGCTATCCTGAGGGGCCTCACGAAGGACTTTGATGTGACAGCTGAGGTCATAAATCAGACTGGAACTACTCTGAAGGACGCCGTACCGCGATTGATCGCCCGAGAGGGGCAGTTGCTGAAGGACAGTCGGTCCTCGAGCTCCACTACCGGACATGTGAGAGCACTGCAGGCGCGTACGAAGAAGACTTCGGAAGATCGGAAATGTTTCTTCTGTAACAAGAAGGGTCACATCAAGAAGTATTGCTGGGACAATCCTCGCAGCAAGAGTTACAAAGGAAGGAAGAACAGCCATGAAGAGAAGAATTCGGATCGTGGAAATGGAAACGATGGTATGGCTGGGATTGTCGCTGGACTGGTTGTGGTATACCTCGAGGATGAAGAGGCACCAGTGATGGAGACAATTGATGTATCTGAGGCGAACGGATGTCAGGATGACATTGTACTGAAGGAAGCCGGGTACATCGCGAACCATAGAGTTCATCAGGGACAGGAGTCTTCGTGGTACTTGGACTCCGGTGCATCAAAGCACATGACTAATAACCAGAACTACTTTGTTCATGGTGTCCACTCTTCCGCAAAGAAGAATGTATCAGTGGGAGACGGTGCAAGGCTTCGAGTGCATGGACAGGGCACAGTAGAATGTTGGATCCGTGACACTGAAGGTCAACGAGCCAAGATCGGACTGAATGACGTACTCTACGTGCCGGAGCTTATGTGTAACCTGCTGTCCGTCAGCGCTATTCGTCGTCGAGGATACATGACTGTGTTCATGTCGGACGAGGAAGGATCTGGGATCACGGTCATTGTGGACCAGAGTAGCATGGAGATTCTCACAGTAGGGAAGGAACTTGATGAAGGACTGTACGAAATCAAGCTTGCTCCGTCTGACTACCAAGGATCTAACGTTTTGATTGCGCAAGACGGAGAGAACTATGCTGTTACCTGGCACAGACGTCTGGGACACGCAAGCTTAGACTACATTAGGAAGACCCTGCGAATCATCAATGGCGTAGGAAAGGTACCGATACACAACTTCGGACACTGTGAGGCATGTGCGGAAGGCAAAGCAATTCGAGCGCCGCGGAAGCGAAGCGATGCATCGAAGAAGGACATGGAGGTTCTTGACCTTGTCCATTCAGACGTCATGGGACCCATGAACGTGGAGAGCTTGTCGAAAGCAAAGTACGTCGTGACTACTTATGATGACAAGAGTTGCTTGTCGGCCGTGCGGTTTCTGCGAACACGTGCGCAGGTCGGAGACCAAATCAAGGATATGATCACCTTGTTTGAGACTCAGTCTGGACGAGTACTGAAGAGGTTCAGGTTTGACAACGCAGGCGAGTACGTGTCGGGTACAATGCGGAGCTGATTGAACAGCAAAGGAGTGATCATGGAACCGAGTCCCGCATACAGCCCTGAGTCCAACGGAAAGGCAGAGAGACTCAACCGTACACTGAATGACAAGGCTCGAACGATGTTACGGATGATCCAAGGGACACCACACAGTCGCCAACTGTAGGCAGAAGCGGTAAACACAGCGAACTACATTCGGAACCGCACATTCGTTCGACGGGAAGGGGAGCCTGACATGACTCCGATAGAGGCATTCACTGGTTTCAAGCCTGACATATCGCACTTACGAACCTTCGGGGCACAATGTTATGTACACATTCCCAAGGAGCGCCGTCAACGTAGCGCGAAGTACGAGAAGCGTGCGATCAAGCGTATCCTTGTCGGATATGAGAAGGGAAAGTGCTACAGGGTATACATCCCGAACGAGAACAGAGTAATTGTCTCTCAGGATGTGACATTCAATGAGAAGGTGATTGGATGGACGTCAGCATCTGACCCTGGATCTGCCCCTGGAGCAGATAATGTCGACCTCAGTGAGGTCGAGCACAGCGAAGAGGATCATGAAGTGAAGAGAGAAGTGCAGAATGAAGATTTGGCTGGAATGGAATCGATGAAAGAAGAAGATCAGAAGAAGGAAGACTTGGTGGATGATGAAGTGAAGGAAGAAGAAGAGTTTGTGGATGCACAAGGAGAGTTCTCCTATGACCCAGAGCATGTCACGCACTACCCAGATGAGCCGCGAAGGTCCACCCGCTTCCGCCAAGCGCCCAATCGATACACACCAGACGCCACCATGGCATTACTCACCACAAGTGCCTTGGGAAACCCTGTCGATGATAGCCCACTGACAGTTCTTGAGGCTTTGCAGGGAAATGACGCAGACAACTGGAGATCAGCCATGCGTGAGGAGATGGACCATATGGAAGAAAGGTCTGTGTGGGAACTGGTCCCGCCTCCAGAGAACTGCCGCCCCATCACTAACAGGTGGATATTTCTGAAGAAGCGTGATGAAGCGGGACAGATAGAGCGATACCGTGCACGATTGGTAGCTCGAGGCTTCTCTCAGCGGCCTGGTCTAGACTATGAGGAACTATTCTCGCCGGTTGTGAAGTATAGCAAAGTCAGAGCCGTACTGTCACACATGGTGGCCAATGACCTTGATGCTATTCAGTTTGATGTCCGGACAGCTTTCTTGTATGGTGATCTCTCAGAGGAACTCTACATGAAACAACCTGAGGGTTTCATAAATGACGAATGTAGAGATCACGTGTACAAGCTGAAGAAGGCTATTTATGGCCTGAAGCAGGCTTCGCGCGCATGTAGGAGTAAGTTCAAGGCTATCATGAAGAAGATTGGGTGTACTGTGTCTGAGAACGACCCTGGTCTCTTTCTTTATGACAGTGGTGAAGGACGTGTGACAGTATTGGTGTACGTCGATGACGGTATCATCGTGGGCAAAGGTAGAGAAATCTTGCTGGAATTTGTGAAGAAGCTACAGGCCCATGTCGACCTAAGGGTCTACGACGAACCAAAGAAGTTCCTTGGCATGATCATGGAGCGTAGTGCCGACAGAAAATCTCTCAGTTTGCACAACAAACCGATGATAGAGCGCCTGGTCTCTCAGTTTCATATACAGTGTGATGCCAAAGTGAACGTTCCCTTGCAGAACACACTACTGACGAAGGCTTCAGGTACCCATGATGATGTTGACCATCTCCCTTACAGAGTGTTGGTAGGATCTTTGCTACACCTCGCAAACACTGTGCGTCCTGATATTGCCTTCACGGTCTCGTATCTCTCTCGATTCATGCAGCAATACACGCAGGAACACTGGACTGCGGCTATGAATGTCCTCAAGTACCTTAGCACTACGAAGGATGCTAAGATTGTGTATCGCGCAGACGAAACTGTCGGGCTTGAAGGGACTTCGGACGCGGACTTTGCCGGCGACAGAGAGGACAGGAAGTCAACCAGTGGTTACGTGTTTACGTATGCTGGAGGACCTATTTCTTGGAGGAGCAAGAAACAGACTGTCGTAGCTCAGTCTACTCTGGAAGCGGAATATGTGGCAATGTCCTTCGCGGTTCGAGAGGGAGTGTGGCTACGCAGATTGTTCAACGAACTGCTAGGACACGAAGCGCTGAGAAGCATTGACATTTTTGGAGACAACCAGGGGATGATATTAATGTGTCATGATGAAGTTATGAACGAGAAAACAAAGCACATTGAAGTCAAATATCATCTGGTTAGGGACTCAGTGGAACGTGGGTTTGTTCGAATTGGATACAGGAAGAGCAGTGGGCTTGCTGCAGATTTATTCACGAAGCGCCACAACACGAGAACCCACAGACGATTGTGCGAACTGTTTGGTATGACATTGGTGCGTTTGACTCAAGAGGGAGTGTGGAGAATCTGAATTGACCAACACGCACATGTGGCTCGAAGACGTTGCAGTCCGGCTACGCTGCAACGTCTGGACGGAGCGACATGGTGCAGGACGTTGTGCTGCATACTGTGCAGTGGTGAGCAGCGACAAGTCAGCAGAGAGTTCCAAACGGGCTGCGTTCTAATTAAGAGAGAGCAAGCACCGAAAATACAAACATTCGTAGTAGTCTGTGACTTGGTTGCTGGAAGCTAGCGATAGATAAATAGGTAGCTCAAACAAGTAAACTGCGGATCGAGGAGTCGATCCAACCTTTGTGAGACCGATCAGTGTGCATCTTCAACATGACTTATATGAAGAAGTTGCATGTTGCAAACACATTGAAGATCTTGATAGTTTGGGGCAGGCGCCAGCACCCGTTCCAAGCTCGAAGTCTCATTGTAACGTTGAAGACCTGTGCTTCTTTAATTGTTCAGGACCGAAATTGTGCTTAGGACAGGATAAGCGCGTTGCCGGCGACGTCTTGTATGAGAGCTGCAGATTGTGATCAAACCGTAGAGCATACCGCTGTTAGCTTGCAACGCGATCCTCTCAAAGACGATAGACTGCAAGCATTTTGTTGAAGAAGCAAGATTGAGAACATCGCATTGGACACTGGGGCGGCGCAACGGCATCGCACACACAGGTACGCGAGCCCAAGCGCCGCCCGTGTCGGAAGCGCAAACGCTGGCCGCCCTTCGTCCAGAAACCTTGGTCGCCAGATCTACCGGATCACGTCCCGACTTGAAGAGTACCAACGGCACCTCTACAAAGCAATCGAAGGAGTTGATGACGTTATGAACAAGCACAACTGAACGCGAGGACGGTGAAGAGTTTGAGAGGTGGCCCACACTGTGAGAATCTGATTAGGGACGGTAAGTGAGCTGATGGCGCTCCGGATCACTGATCCTTGCCAAATTGTGAAGTGTCTGCGCAGACTGCAGAGAGATCCGCTTCGCTCCTTCAGATACTCGCATTTGAGGGTTGGCACGGCAATATGATCCGACGATCGTTAGCAACTCTCCCCGGTCTCGCGAAGCGCAGTCCAAAGCGGAACCTTTCCTCAGGAACAGCGGCTAAGAAAGATGACTCAACGACGCATTTCGGATTTTCCACCACCCCAACCGACGATAAGCAAAGTCGCGTCTCGTCCGTGTTCAGCTCCGTTGCGCGGAACTACGACCTCATGAATGATCTCATGTCAGTCGGTATGCACCGCATGTGGAAGCAACAGTTTGTTTCGCAGCTCGCGCCGACAGAGAGTATGTCAATCCTAGATTGCGCTGCCGGCACGGGTGATATTGCCCGTCTGATTCGCGCACGAGCGCCTGGAGCATCGGTAACACTTGCTGATCCAAATACAGATATGCTGAAACAGGCCGAGAAGCGCGGACCTCCGGGACTTGATATCGTCACTGCGGATGCACAGGATCTGCCGTTCTCGCCTGCGTCGTTTGATGCATACACCATTTCGTTCGGCATGCGTAATGTTCCTCGTCCCGAGCTTGCCCTCAAGGAGGCATTTCGCGTGCTCAAGCCGCGTGGACGATTTCTCATGTTGGAGTTTGCAGCGGTGAATGATCCTTTATTACGGCCGTTGTACGACGCATATTCGTTTAACGTCATCCCGCGCATTGGGGGGTTGGTAGCTCAAGACCGCGACTCATACCAGTACCTTGTGGAATCGATCAGGGCGTTCCCGAATCAAGACGAATTTGCCAACATGATCAAGGACTGTGGCTTTCGTCATGTAACTGTAACTGACTACACCTGCGGTATTGCCGCATGTTACTCTGCTTTTAAACCAGCAGAGTAGAAATTCACGCAATCTATGTCACTACGACGGAGTATACTCCCAACGCAAAGATTAGTGGTTCGAACGCATAAAGAATAACTCATACAACTTGGTTCGACCTTCTTAAAAACGTTGCATATACATACGTGGAAACCCTCAACCTCTTTCTCTAGCGATACGTTCAAATAAGCGCTCTAACTCCATGCGTTTCTCGTCCTCTTCCTTAGCTCGCTTAAACCAAACCTTTGGTATGAACAAGCGCAGCTTCGTGTGCACTCGGTGACCCTTACTTGTCACCCGGCTGCATCGCGCATTTGCGCGTGACGATCTTGTTCAAGGTGCTCTGCCGCGCAAAAAGGAGGTCTGTAAGCATATACAGTAGATCTTGTAAGGTGTTAACCAGTAAATGCGCAGAAGCAAGCTTGTTGCTGCGCATTTACTGTTTCAATACTGATACAGCGGGTGAATAAGGTAACTAGTTGAAAACAGCATGTTTACTGAGATAGCAATAAGAACTCTAATTAATTCCCAAATAAAAAATAACACAGCAAAGATCAACTAACTACGCAATACGATAGAAAATCGCTGAAACTATTACGGCTCAACTGTTTCGTCGTCCACGTCTACATGCCCAAATTTGGCGCCAAGGCGACGCCTCTTTTTCTCTCTATAGCTTCTTTGCGCTTCCTTGCGCTTAAAACTTAGAGATTCACCAATAAAATACAACGTGTTGATTAATTGATTATATTGCTCCCCATCTTCGGCTCTCAAAAGGATCCATTTGATATGTATATTTGTTAAAACGAAAGCATAAGAAAAAAAAGTTATCGTAGTTTTCCTCACACCAGCGATACTTCTTACCAAATAAATTCCATAAAGTAGTCATTCTTCCATAATAATTTTCAACAATTATTCTATCTGTTGCGATTTTTAGATTGCAATTTTGTTTGGCCGCCGATAGAAATCCATGCTGTGGATTTTGAGACAAGACAGGAACGATGGCTCGCCCACCGACTGACCGTCGGTGGGCAAGCCCTTTATTGGGCTTGCTACGTTTCCACTAGTGGTGTGGTAACTGCGTGGTTGTCTAAAGCGTGGACTGCGCGGCTCGCATCTCCTAACTGCGCACCGCAAGGTGCGTGGTAGCACGCCTCCTGATGTGAGCTGCGCGTGTTCAGAGTTTGTGTTGCGTGCGCACGTGCTTTCGCGGGGCTGCTCGGAGGTTCAAAAGCTGGGTGTTTCGAAGGAACGCCTGTAGCTTGAGTGGCTTCGTCATTACGTCGGACCGTTGGGAGGCGGATGGTACGTGACGAGGTTTGATGAGCTTCTTGCGGATATGATGGCGGATGAAGTGGTGGCGAAGATCAAGTTACTTGCGTCGCTTCGTCGCCCCCTGTTGCAGCGCGGCGCCGATGGCTGTTTGATTGTCCATGCAGAGCGGTGTGGGATCGGGTACACCAAAGCCTAGAAAGAAGAGAATCTGACGGAACATGACAACATCACGTGTGGCAGCTGTGGCTCCATAATACTCTGCCTCGCAAGTAGATAGCGCTGGCACGGACTGTTTTCTAGAGGTCCAATCGATAAGTTTGTTGTCATAGAAATGGGTCGCACCTGAGGTGGAGCATCTACTTGCAGTGTCTCCTGCGAAATCAGCGTCGCTGAACGATACGAGGGAAGACGTTGGTTGGCTCTTTGGATAAAACAGTCCGTGCGTGGCTGTGGCTTTGAGGTAACGTGCGACGGATTTAACATGGCGCCAGTGACGTTCAGTGGGATTGGTAAGTGCTAGTGCTAGTTTGGACGTGACAAAAGCTATGTCCGGTCTCGTGCAGTCAGCCAGCCAGCGTAGGGAGCCGACGACTTGCGAGTACAGTTGTTTCGGCTTCTTGGATGGGGTGTCGCTGGAGTCTGGAGGATGGTATCCTAGTCCAGAGGTATACGGAGTGCGCTTGCCATTGGCATTTTCGAGGCCAAGCAAGGTTAGAATTTGGTTCACCGTTTGAGGTTGGGAAATGGATATGGCGCCGTTGGCTTCGTGAGATATCTTCCAACCGAGATATTGGGAGGGTGTGCCGAGCCTCTTGATGTTGTACTTCTGTTGCAGCTGGGCATATAGAGAGTCGATTCGGTTGCTGTGCGTAGCGGTGATAATGAAATCGTCAATGTTTAAACAGACGATAGTGTAGTCGTCGGGACAATCGCGTAGTATGAATAGGGTAGGGTCATCTTCCGACTGTTGAAATCCAAGGGAACGGAGGTATGCCCAGGCTTTTTCAAGAAAGTAATGCCCAGCCGGGGGCGTCCCCCACAGGTTGAGAATCAGTTGCCCCCCGGGCTTGTCATGCTTGTAAGTTCCGTCGAACTGTGGATGTTGTTTCACATACACGGGACTGCTGTGTTGGTATTCTTCATGTGTAAACGCCGAAGTTATGTCGAAATGCCCAAGTGTGAGCCCGTGTTGTGCGGTGAGGGCAAACAAGAGTCGGACGGTTGCTTTCTGTGAGAGGTGCGCTGCTGTTTCCTCAGGATTGAAATCCTTATATGGGATCATGCGATCGCCGCGTACGGAGCAGCGTGCCTTGCGTCCTGTAATGTTGCCGTCTGGAGAGCGTTTGTATTTGTACGTCATTGTCAGTGGAATGAGGCGTTTAGGGAGGAGTGTTTTGGGGAGCCATTTGATGGCTTGGAGGGCGTCTAGTTTGGCAAGCTCTTGATTGTGAGCCTGTGCCCATTTGTCGGCATCCGGGTACTTGGTGGCTTGTTTGCGGCTCGCTGGCGCGGGTGTCGTCTTTGTTATGGTATTGGGGATCGGGTGTGGTCTGTGATTCTTGAAGGCTTTGGATTGTGATGCCACGGGATCATTCTCTCGTGCGTATGGATGGAAGTCAGCTGCTGGTATCTGTGTGTAGCGGCCTGAGCCGAGAATGAGAACCATGATGTTTTGTGGCGTGATGCCATATAGATATCGGCAGGGCACACCGCGGCTGTCTAGTTTGGATCGCGATGATTTGTTGGTTAGCATGAGTGCGTAGCCGAGCTGGCCGAAGGCATATAGGGCTCTTGGCTTTGCAGGGGAACCAAATAGGGATGCGTGTGGTGTTTTTCATGTTGATGAGTGTGGGGTGAGGTTGTATTTGTAAGCCGTGTCCCGGATCGCGTCCTCCCAGTGTTCGTCTCCAAGGTTGCTGTGTATGAGGTTGGCCCTGGCAACCGAGCAGAGAGTTTGATTGATTCTTTCAGCGATTGCATTCTGTTGTGGTGTATATGCCGTTGAAGGTTGATGGATAGTGCCATGATTTTGGAGAATGGAGCGCAGGGCATTGCTGAGGTACTCCTTTGCGTTGTCGGATATAAAGAGTGTGGGTGAGGTTCCGGTGGCGTTTTGGAAGAAGCGAAGTATGAAGTAGAGAACTTTGGGAAGGCCCTGTCGATTCGGACTAAAGTGGAGAAGAAGATATCGGCTGTAGAGTTCTATAAATGTGGTGAAGTATTTGTTTCGTTGGATGGATGGCTGAGACATTGGCCCGCAGACGTCTGAGGTGACAACTTTGCCACGGGCGTAGTGATGTGATGATTTCAGGTGCGGTTTGGCCTTGAGTCGCCCTTGTTTGCGGCCGCTGCAGGTGATCGTACGGTTGCTGACGTTTTTGACGCGAACGTCTGGGATTATATGGAGATTCGCCAGTTTGGCGAGCTTGGATGCGGGTGCATGGTTGTATATGAGGTGCCACTTGTGGAGGTCGTGGTTGGATGGTTGCGTTTGGTGTGTTGGATTGCGAATGAGCGCCAGAGGCTTTGGTCTAAATGAGCGCTGGCTGCGCTTGGTGGGTCGGACTGTGGTGCGGCGGACGTGGGTTGTGGATGCCGGTGCTGGTAATAGTGGTTGTTGTGGAGATTGTGTGATGGGCAGGTGTGTCGTGGCGGTTTCTGAGTGTACGTTCTTCGCGGTGCTCGGTTGCGGTTTGAGGTTGAGCGTGTAGCAGTTGTTGTGCCACGAAGCAGTGCCCAGTACTTTAATGGGAATGGTGCGGCTAAGAATGTATGCAGATGACGGGGTAAAGACAACAGGACCGAGCCGTTCGGTGAGCGAATGTATGGATATGAGGTTGCCTTGGAGGTTTTTGTTGATGAGTGTCGGGAGTGTAATTCGTGCGCCAGTGTTACTGATTAGGTTCAGTGTTCCCCTCCTCTTCGTCTGTAGCGGGTGCGGAGAGGCCGTATGAGTTTGGATCGGACAGCGTAGGTTAATGGCGTCGTTGGTATCATGTGATATGATAGTAGGGTGGGCTGCGGAATCCAGTGTGTACGTACGTTGCTGAACATCCGGTGTGTCATCAGTCGTGGCATGCTCCAGGGCTTGCATGGCCTCGATGATTTCGGACGCTATGGCATCATGGCTGGAAGAGGCTTGTTTCGCGGCAGAGCCACCGCGACCACGTCTAGGTTTTGCAGTTTGCAAACCATCGATTTTCTTGGTAAGATCTGCGATGGCATTCCGTAGACTGCGGTTGCTGGCGCCACCGTAGCGGTTTCGACCACGACCGCGTCGGTAGGGTATGTTGCGGGTTTGGCTGCGAGGGTAAGAAGCGTTGCTTGACATCTGGACGGTTGCATTCGACGCCTGTTGGGTAGTGAGGCTGTCATACTGTTCGAGGCGATGCTGTGCGTCTTTGATTGTCATTGGAGGGTTATCCAACATCAGAGTGATGGCGCGGTTCGCGAACCGGTCGTCGTCTACCAAACCTTGTAAAATGAAGTTGACGGTGACGCGTTCATCTGCAATACCTGGCGCTTGCGCGATGATCTGCTTCCGACGGATAGCAATGTGCTGATTTATATAGTCTGAGATTGTGCCTGTACGGCGGAGGTTGCTCGCTTGGGTGTTAAGACTGTAATAGTCCTTCGTGACTTGTCCGTCGAGTGCTTCCTGAATAACTTTGACTATTTCTGCCGGGGAGTGGGAAAAGATCGTGGGGTCTGCAAGCAAATTGTTGACATCTTGTGTGACACTTTTTGTGATAATTCGGCGGAGACTAGCAATAGCTTTGTGTTGTTCCGAGGTTTGAGGCTGAAAGTTGGGATCGATAAGCTCGTTGTACTCATGTTCAGTGAGAATATCTTGTAAGTTCTGAAACCACTGAAAGTAGTTTTCTGCAGTCAATTCAATAAGTTCTTCAGTAAATCGCCAAGTCGGGTAACTTGCGGGGTTTGCTGCTTGATGGTGAGACTGAGACTCCATTGCGACCTGTCTCGCTGGAATTGAATCGAGTTTTTGCTCTATGTTGGCGAGACGCCAAAGTTCGTTCCAAATGTGTCGGGTTGCAAAGTAGTGATGGCGCTGTTCGCGTGAGGGCTGTTTGCGACGATGGGAACCGGGTTGAGAGCTATGTTCTTGCGATACGGGAGCGATGCTTGAACCGCGGATCGTTTGTGTTTGGGGTTTCGTCTTGCGCGGTAGCGACCTGGTGCCCATAACCTGAGACAAGACAGGAACGATGGCTCGCCCACCGACTGACCGTCGACGGGCAAGCCCTTTATTGGGCTTGCTACGTGTCCACTAGTGGCGTGGTAACAGATTTTGATGGATGAATACCACGCAGCTTTTCAGTAATACCCTGATACCCTTCGTCTAATAAAACCGCTTAAGAATTTTCATAATCTTCATTCAATTCTCCCATATCACCATACTTCAATTTTCCTTCCTCCTTTTTCTTAAGCGCTTTCTTATGGAACAATATATTTTCAACAAAAATTTCCTTGTATGCTTTAAATCCCGGGTAGTGCTCAGAAAAATTAATTGCCATTCCATTAGGTAAAACATAGACTTCTGTTTTATATCCGTATAGTTTGTGTTTTCCGCTAAAATATTTTTTAGCCTCCTGCATGTTACCACTTTGGCAATTCGATTATTGGAATATTACATCTGTTGCACAGCTCGCAAATTTGAAATATTTAAAATTTTTGTTTTGATCAACAATTCTTGAAAACGGCCATTCCAATAAAACCTCCTGCACATATGTCTTATACATTCCATCACAGAGCATGTGAATAAATTTCATATTCATTCGCTCAAAAATATTTCCATTGATTCGAAATATTCTTCCCAGTAAGTCCCATTGTCCGCCATTTTTTAAAATCGTTAAGCACATAAATAAAATATCTTTTGGTTTCGTTTCATATTTTTTGCCATGTCCTATATTCCAAGATGCACTTATGTGTGGCTCGAAACAATTGTACATATTTTGAAACTCTTTGTCGGTAAAATTGGTTAAGCTCATTATTGTTTTAGCACCACCTCTACAATAAAATGAATCACAGTAGGGTGCTCCTGATTCTCCATCATCGTCAGAATTTTCTACGTCTTTGGTTGTGTTGTATTTGTCAAGGTCGGCTTTGTAATTGAGGTCTATTTCGGTCAAGAGTTCCAGAGCGTTGTCTACCTGTTCGGGATTAAGGAGGTTTTGTATGTCCATGTTGAGGAGGAATGTAGTTGATATTGGTCGAATGCTTCGGTTTGTTGAAAGATCGACAAACAACGCAAAGACTTAGTATTGTATCTGTTTATGTAATAAATTGCCGAGAAGCATTTTATTGTTGTAGTAATTTTATCCTATTGCTGTAAATATGATTTGGAACGACGTCGTCTTTATTGTGCGTTAGCATTTCGTTTAGTCATCTAAATCTAGTGTCTGTGTAGTCAGAAGGCTCACTGTAAGGGCGCAGGTGCGCAAATGTATATACCTCCTGCTTTGCACGGTTATGTCCTAACAAAGAAGGAGGTCTAGTAGTAAGCGTGTGCGATCCCTCAAGTTGAGTTGCCCTCAACCGCTTCTTTTTTTCCTGGAAGCAACGCAACTGGTGGCAGAGACGTTTTGTCCGTTCCGTGCTCCGGGCTTCTGGTTGATGTTCTTATTCCTTGCTCGTCCGTGATTGAATGCAAGTCTATCTATCATACTGACGTAGAAACTACGCATACCGTATCATATTCAGCCTATCTATATTTAACCTGTCGAACCGTATCTGTTCCACGGAATGGAGATCGGCTCCAGAAAGAACGTGTTCTCCCTCTGCGGGAAATTTGCTGGTACAATCCAGAATCGCCCGTGGCTGTTTGCCAGGCCCAAATTGTTGGCACAGGATCTCCTCGTTGAAACACCACCGCGCGCCAAGACTCCACTGATGCGGTTGGTATAACGTTGAAGCAATTGTAACTCTCCCCGCTGCCATGCCACCGCCGTTGCTGCGGTATGTCTCCAAACACGGCCGGACGTTCTGGCGCTGTTGTGGGGCTGCTTCCACAGCCCAGCGCTCTCGCGTGCGATGGGCACAGCCGTCGAGAAACGCGAGCGTTCTCGCTTGGATTCGGGCGCCCAAGTGCAGTTTCCATACCACGAGGACTCCGAATCTAGTCTTGGTGAACAAACCGAGCAAGAGTGCCTCAAGAAAGGCGGTTACCACCCCGTCAAAGTAGGTAACACCTTCAAAAACGGCACTTATTGTGCACTCTGTCGTCTCGGTGTGGGCCACTTCTCCACTGTTTGGCTTTGTCTAGATAACAACCGCTTTGCTCCAGGAAACTCTTCTCGCACTCGAATTAATCTTGTCGTGGCCCTCAAGATTCAATACTCAGCTACGGACTACACTGAAGCGGCAAGAGATGAGACAGAGCTGCTGCAGGTGGTGCGTCGGAAAGACCGGTATCGAAGAGAGTCAGTAATTTCGCTGTTGTACATCCGTGCAGTATTGTGGCCAGAAGTACAGTAGATTGGGAGCACGGAACCTTCCCTTATTTAACCTTGTTAGATACCCTTTATGTGTGTGATGGAACCAAATCATCGCGATACAAAATATGTAAACGATAAGGTGTACTGGAGTAGACAAGGCGCGGCGCTTTTCGCCTCGCATGCGGCACGTGCCCTTGGGTTCTCGCAGTGATCTCGCTAGAAGTCACGTCTGCCGCATCATGATGATGCGTAGTACGAGGCCACCGCGATGCAACCAGTAATTTCAAACACTTTGCCGTACTATTCTCATCCAACTTGACTAATTTGCCGATGGCGAGCCACTTTGTCGCCCTCATGGTTTGTTTGTCGAAATCTTCAACAGAAAGCGTGTCAGTTCGTTCGCCGTCGCCACATGCTCCGCAGAGCCGCTATGTCCCAGATTCTTTCTAACTTGGCTGTCGTATGTGTTGTAGTGCCCGGCAATAAGGTCTATAAATTGGGCCTCGTTTAGATTGTCCAGCAGACTTCCACCACAAAAGGCACTGCGAAAGAGATTCATGCAGCTGATTCTCAGATGTCTACAAGAAATACTCTCGTATGTTGTGTCCAGCCTTCTCATGAACTTCTTAAATTCGTAACTGACCTTCCAAGACTCCATCGGAGCTCCAGTGATCGGATTTACAAGTAGTCTTATTGCACTTTTCCGTCGCGGCCCCTGTTGTTTCAGTGAGTCTACGGCAGATAGTATCAGAGAAACTTGAAATTGTATTAACTTTGCACATGAGACTGGAATAGTAACTGCTGGCATCCCCGTCATCAAAGTTTTCATTCCTTTGAGAGTTGGGAGCGAAATGAATCCAACTCTCGCAGCTGTCCTTAAGATCTCTTCAAAGTCGCCGGGACTTGAACCCTGAATATGAGCCATTGCCAGTGGGCTCTGTCCTCCGGTAGAAAGGACTAGAAACGCTACAAATGCTGATGTCCAGCGTGTAACATCCACCTGCAAGTCCAGTTTCGTAAAGGCTGCTGCTTCACTTTGGCAGGGATGCAAATCCATTACCACCTGTAATATGGAAATAGCTCTATGCATGCACCGCCTCATAGTGTTAAGCGGCACTCGCTTCAAAGGCTGACAATGTTGATGCCCACTTGAGGATCGTTGAACACGGGGAAGCGTTTCCAGATATTGACAGACACGGCTTAAAATGGACGTTTCAGCTTCGCCTTTCATGAAATCCATACCCGCTAGAGGTATTTCCCGTAAATGGCTCGCTTGACGTACCAAAGTTCTCAAAGACCGACATTCAATTATAAACTTCAGGAAATGCTCGACCAAATCAAACATAGCAACGCAATGAAAAAGAACATCCATCTTATAAAGATCCTTTTTGGAACACACCGCACGTGCTGCAGCTAATCTCAGAAACTGAGCGACTGTTGAACAAAGCCGTCGAAAGCCTTCACCATTCTCTTCTATTTGATGCTTCTGCGTGGCTCTGAAGAAGATGACGTGTAGATTGCGTAGAGCAACACAGTTCTGCAACGAAACTGCAACCCCTTCATACCCCAATCGGTACTTCCACGTCTTCGAAGTGTGCAAAAGCTTGGCATCGTCACTCGAAAAGAAATTGGGGTAGCCCATGTGCAAGTCCTGAACATACTCGTACCATTACTTCTGCTCAAAATCGCCTCGCCTAGATCTCTTCACCCACCGATCCACATTTTCGCCCGAAAGTTCCCTGAGCTCTCGAAAACTGCGTTTGAGCTTCTTTTCTTGCAAGCACAACGCCATGCTAATTCGCAAAGGGAGAAAGAGGAGATAGAGACGTTTGTTTGCTTCGGGTGTGCCACTTGCTAAAGACGAGCCGCTAGATCGGGGTCAATGTCCGTTGGTTAATTAGTGGTTGACAAACGATCGAACGACAGTAATATGTTTGTATTTGATGTGGCTCTACTGCAGCTAGTGTAGGGCGTTTGCCCCCATTAGATCGGGAGCCATGTACTGCAGGACTGTGCGTGACAAGCAGAGCCTTAGATATTCACCACTTGTTGCGCTGCCAATTAAACTGCTGAGCAACTGATCGATACGGCGCAAGAAGCCTTCCCCAGCTTCGCCCAGTTCCCCAAACAAATCAAACCCGACGGCTGCAAAATCGGAAATGATTGCCTCCAACGGCTTCAATCCTTCCTTCTTTCAGCGTAACGGTTAATATTTTCAAGCGGACTGCTAAGCAGTTCCCGGAATCCATGCCGGTGATGGCAGCCCAGAGAGCTGTTGCTGCATGCAACCTGAATGAGCTTAGCTCATCATGTCGAGGGTGTTGGGCATACAGTGACGGTTTTACAGAATATTTTCCATGCCTTTGATTGCATTTCTACACGTGGGTACTTATCCCCCTAGGTTATTTTGGTCATGTCCTTCTTGAGGTATTCTAAGTTCATACGCAAGCAGTAGTTCAACGCTATATGACGAAATTCGAACAATTGACCGCAGATTTATACAATGTTGTCACCGAAAGCACACTCGTGCGCCTTAACAGGGTCACGTAGGCGGTTCTCAGTTTTTAGCGGGACAGTTCTCCATTCAAATTTGCCGTATACAGGGATTAACAGGTTTGTGTTTCTCTGTTTGGGGCGCAAGCTGTATTCCTTCGCCGATGCAGGTTGGGCAGCATGAAGTCTTCATTTCTTCTGCCTGCCCTTTGACACTCCAACAGCATTACAGTGAGTCACAGAACAAACAATTGTACTTGAATAGCGACGACGAGAGAAGTGAACAGCAGTCATTTCATTCCACCCACACCCTCTTGTACGGGTAGCGTTCCTAAGGTTGCATTTTATTGCAATCAGCTACCCTATACTGGACAGGTAATTGTGAGTATGCTCTGAGCGCTATGTTACCGTCACAGTTCTTGGGTCGAAATCCGAGCTCGGAGACTTTTGAACGGTTCGAAACTTTCGTAGTACGTCCTTCGGCACGCTGAACGATACCAGGTCTAAGACATCGAGAAAAAGCTCTCCATTGCGCAACATGGACCATCGAGGGCTGTCTCTCGAAAGGGCCCGGTTGAAACAAGGGCACTGTGTACGAGTTGCGAAATGTTGAATTGGGAAAAAGGTCAAATCTTCTAGTATTCAAAGAAGCAGAGCTCAATCTGCTCAGGGTAGAAAAACAGCCTCCGAAATATACTCCAATATCCTCGTCGAGGATGTTAACAAATCATTGCATGAAGTTGTTCTTCAAGGTACGATTCCATCTGTCTTAGAATGGACTCGAAATGAAATGAACAAACAAAGCCCGTCTTCGTGTAGCTTGGCGCCCGGGGTAGGGGACGATAATTCGAAGGAATTGAGGGATAGGGAAGTCGCTCGATGTATTCATGCCCGACACAGATTCCGCGTCATCGTATAGGGGGGTATGTGCTGGAAAAGCGAAGTGCGCCTCTGGGAAAACGTATGCTCTATGGCGGCGAAGTTGCCATCTGGTGGTCAAGCAAATATTATTTTCGAAGCAATGAGGAGATATCCGTCATCTGTGTTAATTCATTGGGGTCTGAGAACTGTCTTTGGGAAACAAATGACTATTGGGAACGAGAAAATTAAACGGGTACCCCTCAGTCAGAATGCAGTGGCCGTGTTTAGCCCGTCCATTAACAGCAGAAAGTCTGTGAAAGAATGGTTTGAGGACAACACGCACGCGAGAATGCAGGAACTTGTGTTTCACACGTCTGCCATCTCAGAGTATATTCTACGATGTGCCCTTTTCTCAAAACGACAGTCTAACCCTTCGGCGTTTCCTTCTTTGATTGAGGAGCGGATCCAACTCCACCGAGACCACAACGACAAGGAGGTCGTAAGCTTTTATTCTTTGGATATACTCACGGAGCTGTCTGATGAAGACGCATCTACTTGTCTCGAGGAAGCCTTGTGAGTCGCACACGCCGCTGTTCTTGAGGGAGCACGAGCTGCATATAAAAGGTATAGGCGGAAGAGGCGTTTCGGGCGGCAGCGGGAGGAAATCAAGCTTTCAATGATGATGCAACCCTTGAAGGAGATAATGGATCGTGTCATCATGGGATTAGAAACCAGTGTTGAAGCAGTCATTCAAATTCCCATAGAGTTCCATCTCTTTCATTCTCAAGCGTCACGGGCGTTGAGGAAGGTAGTAAGAATATATGAAGTTCTTGGCAATATGAAAGTGAGCCAAGGTGATGGTAATGCCCAAGCAAAGGCTCCAGACGATTATAGTACATCGCACAAGAACAGCAAGCCATATACATACACAGAACCAGAGGAGAATGAAATGGCAAGATGCTAGTCAACAGCACAGTGGAAATAGAACGAACACATCTTCGAAGCTTTTAGTCTTCTTGAATGCCTGATCCCAATATATCTGTCGGTGGGGGTCTTTTGTAAAGATTCTATGAGACCTTACTCCTCTTCAACGTGTTCTTCTTTATTATGGATACTATTTTCCTTAATCCCACTCTGTCCACAACACATCTGGCATGTGGTGCTCCTTCATATTTCTCCGCAGTTCCGATGCCACTATCCTCACCACCGCTACTCCTAAGCCACACTTCACGAAGTTCTTCCGCTTAAAAATAGCAGCCATTGCGGTCATTCGCTTCACGTAGAACCACTAAGAACAACAACCAGTCCTCCAAGGGGATATTTTTCTTCACACCGGGTTAGCAGCCTGGTGGGGAAGTACTTGGAAGCTGTTTAGATGGCTGGTGTTGGACATTTGCATGGGGCTGTGGTGCGTGGTTCAAAACAGGTGGTGCTGCTGGCGTTTGCAGGGGAAGCGAACCTTTAAGGTTGCACATAACACGGCGGCGATATTTGATACTGAGCGGTACTAAAAAGTATTATCGGATCTTGCCTGACGGCGAGGGGCTGAACTTTAGTAAATTTTGGAGACAAAATAGTCCTTACTTTTCGTACTCTTACGTTAAAATACCTCACTTTCGTACTTCACATCTCGCTCAGCTCTGAACTAGCCTCCCAGGTCCAGGGAATACGAAATTTGGTCACCAAAGTTTGGTGACCAAAATTCTCGTACTTGAGCTTGGTGCTGCGGTTAGAAAGCACTGCCCAGAAGATTACAGAATCGGCCATCAACAGTCGCCAGCCAGTTCAATGCGCATTGACAGGCATGAAATCGACACTCGGCTCCTGTACTTCAGAACGCCACACCCGAAATGAACCTACGTTTCTCTCTCCCTCCTGCGAGCAGAAAACGCCCATCTCTCCGAAGTCGCCACCTCCCGCGCCAGCCACTCTACCTTTTCAGTTACACCAACCGCTTTCAAAACTAATTCTTGCCGATCCATCGCTGAGCTACCGTGTAGGATGTTGGACGGCTTGCTTCTTTGCATCGTCGAATCACTGGTGATGTGCGTGGTGACAGAAATCCTGCTCATTTGAGACTTTCGCAAAAACAGCTTTGCTCCAGACCTGCTTTTTTACTGTCTACGGAACGCGAAGTATCGACTGGTGGGTGCTTCGGATAGACGTATTGTCCGATTCTATGGCTTCTTTTTCCAGGAAACCGAAGCTCACTGGCAAGAACTCGTATGCATGTGAACTCGTTATTGCGTATTGGTGCTCAGCCTCTTGTCTTATTTGCGCTTGCTCGTCAGCAGTGATGTCGCGAATTTTTTGGGCTGGCAATCCTGCCCAAAGCTCGGCTTCTGGAATAGCCACAACCTCTCCAACGTACGAACCAGGCTCTAGAACGGAATATTGCATACAACAGCACCTTCCGCGAAGGTGGAACAATGACTAACTATGTTGGATTCTTCTATTCGACAACCCTTCAAGGTTACATTGGCACCAATCAAGCAGTAATCGCCAACCCATAGTTCTGGTTCAATTATTTGACCTGTGGCTACGGCATCGGTCGGTGACATTGTGCCTAGCACTTCACCTGCTGTTGGCACTGAGTTTTCGCCAAAGGTTGTGAGTGCGTCGATCTGTATAAGCGCCAGACCACCACGTACCACCGCGCCGTACATTATGGCTGTGTTGTCGTTCGCGACTACCGATCCGATCACAGAAGCTGAAGGTGCCATATAAGCATTTGGCTGAACGTATAGTCTATGGTATTGGCATCCAACGCCATTATTGAACGATGATTGGGTCCATTGCCGCGCGGTGCTTGCTTGGTACTCAAGTGGCGGAGATGGCGCGCCGCCCATCGTTGAGTAGTACTCTGCATAGTGTATATCACCAAAAGACCGTTGCATTGTGTGGAAGTAAAATTGTCGATGCGCTATTGCTTTTTGGAGCGCGACAGAGTTTGCAGATGAAGGCGGAAACGTGATCTTAGGGAGAGGAAGAGACAAGCTCTGATTGGGCAACAGAGAGGACTTTTGAGCTCTTGACAGACATCCTGCTCATTTGAGACTTTGCAATCATAGATTCGCTCCAGACGCGCTCGTTTACTGTCTACGGAACGCAAAGTATTGGGTTATGTTGGCCGGGCGTTTGTCAGCGATGTACCAATATGGCTGCTGGTTTTACAACGTTTTCAGTTGGTATATCTGTCCATCCCTTATTGTGTAAACTTATTCGTACCAATTCATTGATGAACCGTCTTTCTCTACTTCACAAGTTCCGTTTAGAATGTCCAATGCCTTCCTGTTAAAGGCTATGCCCGGTAGGATCTACACAGTGTGTGGTAGTTCGTGTCTCTACCGTCCCCCCACTATCCATCCTTTACGCAGTTGTGCATTTCGTCCAGAGGTTCATTAGCTGACAGACATCCCGCAGGTCGAAATGATCATTAGAGACGTATGTTCTACGGAGCTGCTCAATCGAAGTTTTCATTTGCCAAGCCAACTTCCGTAGAAATTCTTTCTCTGGCAGTTCCGGAAAGACCCTTCTTTGACGATATAATGTCATCATCATTGAGGAGTAACTCGTTCGCAAGCCCATTGGTGTTAGACAAGAGATTTTTTCATCATGCTCCGCAAGGAACCTTTGAAATATCTGCGTTATCGATGTGGATTTAAGCCCTTTCCCGGTCGTGGTATTCAGAAGAAGTGGCCGTCCGAGATCTGTGTTGTGCTCTTCAATGCCCTCTTGAATCATTGGCTTTACAACATCAATGTGGAATTTCAAGTAAGGAAGCAAGGATGCAGGAAAGACAAGATGAGGCATATCTGGATACCGGGGCCTCTTCTCATCAACTGTTCGTAGCTCAATGTAGGACTCTCTCTGCCGCGAAGTCGTCATTCTCCGCAGTTCACGCCACTGCGGAACCTGGATCTGGCTGAACACCTGCGGTCGCTGACCCCCAGCGACCAACATAAGGAATCCAGTGAAATTCGTGCACCAACTCGTAATAAAGGAATCTGGTTCCCCTCGCAACACTCTCCCGAACAAAGAAACATTGGCCGATTCATCCCTTTCACGACTCCAGAATGTGTTCATGAGGGAGTCCAAAACCATCTGGGTTCTCTGAACAGAACATATATACTCCCTGGGTTGCATTATTCTATGAGATGAATTTCGCTTTGACAGGGATTTATTCGCTTGACATCGGATGCGATGTGCTCGCCTGGCCGCATTAGCAATGTTACGAAGAAATATGGACATCACAGCGAGCCTAAGCCTTAGCGCTTCATCATCAGGGCAAAACATAGCTGCCGCGCATACTCTCCTTAAGCTCGTAGCCTTGAGCCTTGTCGTACAAGGAGAACATCGATCTCTGAAGTAGTCGGTAAAGTGAATCACTAGCTTTCGGCTCGCGAGGTTCTTGAATATCGAACCCTCTTTCCATACATCTTCCTTCCTACAAGAGGAAAACGAAACTGTTCATCTCTAAAACTGGGATACTGTGAGGATCGTGTGCTTGAGCACTGCAGTGCCCCTACGACCGTGGATCCCCGGCATGTAGTAAGCTTCAAACACTCTTCGCAAGTCGATACAGATCTCGATCGTCGCCCCAAGCCCTTCATAGGCACATTCGCCAGGACGGAGTTCGGTTCTACATTTCAAACGTGCTTCAGCACTGGTGAAAAAGTCGGGCTGCTTCCCTTCCAAGACGTCCAAGCGGTCAAGCCATCGCTTCCTGAAACCTTCCAAAACTAAATCCGCACCTACCCCTCCACTCTCTGAGCGGCAACGCCCGGCATCAGAGTCCAATAAAACTATCCTCTTCTTCGGGGCTACAATGTCGACGTCTTCCTCCAGCCGCCTCTTGTTGCGCGCATGTTTCGGGCGTTTATTGCTTTTAGGCAATGCTATGCGTCTCATGTGTGTGGATATGGATACCGACAAAGCCGTGTGGATGTGCCGGTTCTTGCTGCGGTTTCTTATAAGGACAGGTCCCGCATCCCTCTACAATGCGGAGTCTGCGTACCTCCGATCGTCATGCCCAAATGACGACCGTTTGATCCGCTGCGCAACATTTTTGCACAAACTGCGTCGCTGCAGGGTCGCCGCCACGCAGACCGTCACTGTATGCCCAATAATCGCCTCATTATAAGACTCTCATAGCGTAAAATCCATCGAAGGGTAGCCCATACAGCAGCCCTCCGGGCTGCTTCCATCAGCAGTTTGCGTTCGACGACCATCCTTAACGGGAGGCTCCGCGACGGCAGGCGATGCGTGGCGGGTATCAAGCGCGAGCACTCTGATCTTGTAGAGCCCCTGGCACTCCAGCACAAGCTGCATCCACAGGCTGAAGGTGAATGTCGCAAGCTGCGGCAAAATGTTTCGCGCACTCTGCAGTGCTCCGTCGCCGGAGCTAAGTGTAATATTAACTTACCGTCTGCCGCACAGATTGTGGTGGCTGCCTCTACGGTGCTGTCAGCGGCCACCACCATCCTGACGCACATGACCTTTTTGCAGTGTATTTTGGTTTTATATTTGGCTGACTGGCACGTGTTTTCCTCTCCGAGCAGTAAACAGAATGCGCAAGAGCCGAACACCATCTCCACCGCTGCGCGTCAGCGCCAACATCCTCAATGCGTCCCTTGGCCTGCTGTTAGCACTGAGTTTTCGCCAAAGGTTGTGAGTGCACCGATCTGTATAAGCGCCAGAACACCACGTACCACCGCGCCGTACATTATAGCTGTGTTTTCGTTCACGACTACCGATCCGATCACAGAAGCTGAAGGTGCTACATAAGTATTTGGCTGAACGTATGGTCTAATGGTATTGGCATCCAACGCCATTATTGAACGATGATTGGGTCCATTGCCGCGCGGTGCTCTCTTGGTACTCAAGTGACGTAAATGACATAATTATAACAGAGGAAACCCGGGGTTTGGGACCACTCTACGATGCAGACGCCATCCAGGAGCGACCAAACGTCCTGAAACCCGTATTAGGAACCACGAAAGATGTTCTGCACACCCAGAGCGCGGACATATCGTATAACCGAGGCCGGAAGCGGGAAAAGACGACCCCTTGGGGACTTCAAGTTCGCGTCCTCGTATAGGCACCAGTCACGACACTTGGTGCGGACCGGAACCCCCATAACGGGCCGCGTACAGCCAGGCCATGAACACGAACACCACCCACTCTACAAAGAAGATCTGCCACAGGGCATTCCTGAACGCTGTCTTGGGTCCTACCCGGAGATTTGTGTAACTAGAGCTGAACGACGGAGTTGGTATACCCATGTAGCGGGATACTGACATAATGTCCCCCAGGGTGTTGCCGATACGAATATAAGGCTGCTCCCCCGCGTTGTTGGGCATGTCGAAGTACTCCTGGTTGTGCCAACCGAAGAGGAACTTGTGCGTCTGCCTGATGCGGGCGTCATCGGCGACAAACTCTCCCCAATATCCGCGATCGCGGACCCATTATATCTGGTCATACGGCGGCTTGAACGCGATAACCCCAAGAAAACAGTGCCCAGGCGGTGGAATCGACCTACTCTCTCCCAGTTGGGCATAATCAGCTGCCAACCAATCGATAATATTGGCCATCCGACGTTGATAGTCAATCTCATCCCAAAAACGGGCAAAACGGCATATCTGGACGCCGATTCCCAGAGTCAACAGTCCGGATGTCGTGCGAGGGACGGATAGGAATGTGCCCCCAACGGGCACGCCACGGCTCCACACGCCCGCGGCGATTCTTCTCTGAGAAACCCTGTTAAATTGGGACCGACTCGAATCGCTTCGCGTTGAAGAAGACTGAACACATCGGGAGATACTGGGATACCGGATACGGAATCACTACATGGCGAGCACCGACATGGACCCCGCCCAGGAGCCGTGGTATGATCGTAAACCTGCGTGGGATTTAGCCAATTCGGATTCGACCCGGCGGGAATGCTACCCGTAGGCGCCGAGGGCACACCCGCGGCGCCGCCACCCGGAGGGGCTGGGGATTCGTGGAATCGTCCCATCGGGGGGGAACATCTCGACTGTTGTGGAAGAATGCACGCTGAGCGACGACGAAAGCGGTTCCCGCCGAGGCCTCCTCTTTTGTACCCCTCGGAAGGCGTGGCGAACTCTCCCTCCCCGGGGAGGAGCCTGGCGCATCGGCCGCGAGCGCGCTCGTGCCCGACTCAACGGACATGGTGTTCCCTCGGGGTAGTCGGTCGCGTCTCGCACCACGCCAAGCAAACGCGCGTACAGCCATGGTTCAAACGTAACCCGTACGGGATGCCCCACACCGCAGCGGAATGGGACGCGACTTTTGCACCTCGCCAGGCATTATTTGAATGCGGCATACACCGGACGCTACGCCGGTTATTCCCGTACCAGGCACTGCGCACCGGCCAGTGACAACCAATCTGGGCTGGCCGTCTCCTCCCCAGGCGACATGCGCCACGCCACGCTCCCACCGCTGCCTGCTTCTCCACCCCCTGGGACTACGATGCATTCCCAACCACGTGCGCCCAGTCTCAACCAATAATTGGAACCCGCACCAGGACGTGCCCAGGCAACAGGCACAACGCTGCTCCTTAACCCTCCGGGACATTCCACATCCTGTGGCAATAACGCGCCTGCACGGCCAACGGTCACACTCAAGTGGGGAGTATAGCGCGCGCCCGACACGGGACTACGAGAACACGCATTGGTGAACTGCATACCCATTCGGTTTTCGCGCCATCGCGACCGACAGCCAGCGCGCCTTCTTCGAATGCCCATTCGGGTCTCTCGCCATCGCGCCCGAAAGTCAGCGCACCTACGTCGCGCGCCCATCTGGGTCGACGACACCACGACAAAAAGCCGACACGCATTCGTCGCGCATCCCCTTGGGCCTCTCGCCATCGCGGCAGACAGTTCATGTGCCCCCCCGTCTACTGAGGCGGAACCGTTCGACCTCGAGACGAGGCCGGATCTAAGAAGGGGGGTCTGTAGTGCAATTGGATGCACTGTCCCAATGGGTACATATTAGGATAGTTAGATAGTTATTGTGCACATGGGTGCAGCTCAGGGAATCCCACGTGTAAGGTGGTGACAGTTGTCGCCCAGCACCTAGGGGACCCCTTGATAGGTAGAATGTTTATTCTTTTCGACACGTGGCTACTGCCTTGGGAGATGTACTTAAGCACCTCACATTGGGCAGAGCTCACAGTGGTAACCCGCAAGTACCGCCTAGCCGATTCTTCATCGTCTAGTTTCCCAAAGGACCGTTCTACCGTCACTACCAGTGCTGCACGCCTATCTCGTGCCCCGTTGCTAGCGTCCGTCTGCACGAGCCTTTGTCCCCGCTTGGGTACTGCGCACACTACTTCCTAATTTAGGCATAGTACACGGCCGTAGCTGTCGCTGTACTACAGCCACGACAGACGTGGACTCGGAACATCTCGGTGTTTCCGTCGCCCGTGGGTACCGTCACGCAATGTCCGCGCTCCGGATAGAGTC